>DWJN01002081.1:0-16078 GCA_018248895.1 Carystus phorcus | reverse complement strand
GGCGTGTGTAATTGTCTATCTATGTTGTCTATGGCACAAACGAAACAGGGTATCCTAGTGTGGGTCTATGAGTGTGTGCGTTAAAAAAAATGATATTTGTGATGATGATAAAATGATGTCCTCTTCATCAGCATGATGATGATGTTCCTGTCCGAGCTTAGCAACCGTTACATGTATTCGCATATAACTCGCAAAACCAAACATTATATACCTATTATCTTCATGAATTTACTTGTGCTTACGTTGTACGTATTCTTCGAAATCGCTTTTGTTGTCTAATTCGAAATGGATAAATTAATTATAATTTATTAAATAAACAAATCTATATTAATAAAGTACTATACTTACCTATTAAAATTAATTTAACTATTTTATCTGATTTGAAATAAAAAAAATACTTTAAGCAACCTAATTGATGGATACGATCTCACATCAAGGGTGGTATAAACACTGTTATATTTTCAAATCTACTTAGAGATTAACAAATGTCAAACTTGGTCTGATCTAAGTAAACTTGGAAACGATCAGCCATACTACGGATAAGACGCGAAGTTGTTAACCTTCGTCAGACCCTTTGACACCTGTCAGAGACGCTCGCGACCTCTATTTAGACTAATTTACAAGTGATTTCACCGCTATTACCCCGGTACCCCTAGTGGCTTCTCACTTACCTTTTTTCTCTGTCATAAAAGACATTTATCATCAATTTTTGCTCAATAAGTAGGTTTGGAGACATTTTCATCGCTAGGGTATTTTGATTGGTTAGGTCTAGTAGATAGGTATCTATTTTACTTTCTATACAAAAAATAACTTAAAATATTTCATTCATGTTTATCTTTCGCTCAAGTTTTATTTCGCGATAACTCTTAATATATTCCTTTAAATTGTATGATCTAAAGGGCAATTATAATGTTGATATGTAAGTAATATTTAATTTCATAAGGATTATTATAGTGTTAATGAACTTTTATGCGGCCTTAAGGGCCTCGGTCGTGATAAACACCAATAGACATTAGTCTGTATAAGGTACTTAATTTGCACTCCAAAGCACAAAAGCGCTTAAGAATTGCATCTAGCGGCTACCAAACTAATTAGCGTCTATATACTAAATTGAGTCTACGCTTGACACAAATTATCAGTGTTTGAGCTCTTCATAATTACTAAGCACATTACGTTGATATTACTCTGTAGAAAGTAGCTTCTTCACAAATTTCATATATTATGTTCGTTAATTTTAATTACCTTTGTCATCGTCTTACATTAACTTCGTGTTAAGGTTATGAACTGCTCGTAATTACATAATAATTTCAACGTCATAATTAAGATGTACAGTTGATTACATTTAGATGTCTTTGGTTTGATAAAACTTAATATAACGACATTATTTTCCCTTTGTTAACGAACGTTACTATTTAATTAAAGCAATAATGATCCGAGTAATAATTAGATTCTCTCTCGGTTATGACGGAATCACATTGTCAAGAGTAGCTCGTCTCTAGAGGTTTTTTTCCCATTTAATCCTATATTCGTGGAACAGAAATGAATTCTACACTAAAACTTTTTGGCAATGTAAATATTATGAAAAGGTACGCAGTGGGAGTTTGAATTGGGTATTTTGAATACAAAAATCACGAATGAATTTGGCATGACTTTTTATTTATGCTTCTATAAATATTATCTTACGTTAAACTGCGTATAAAATTACTGGGAATCCAAAATTTTCCTTTAATAGTATATAATTCATAACAAAAATATTTTTAAATAGCACAATTTACATGGGTCGTTTTACCATATTTTTATATATCGCTTAATATATAACAATATGATATAGGTAATAAATATATAATGTGATCACCGTGATTCTGTTCATTGTTTAGAGGTATAATGAAAGTGACAACTGTCCGTACAAATGTGTTAATACTTATCTGATGTACTCCAATTAATCCATAATATGAGTAATTTTTGCAACTATAGATATACTTGATTCTTCTGATTTAAACCAGTGAATTCAGAGACACATATGAACAGAGAAATTGTGAACAGTTATATATGTACGAGTATTTTGCTGTTGCCTATACAGTTGTCTTAAGCATTTACATTTACCTTGATGGCGTTACCTTTAACTTACTTTGGTAAATAGTAAAGGTAATTCATGTAATGTTAATATTGTCACCAGGTCCAGTATGTGGCGGCAACTGCTGTGGCCGAGGGCGGGAAGTGCGACTGCAGAGCGCCCTCCGGCGGAACGCGGAGGAATCTGTCGCTGCAGCCACGAGGCCCATCGCCGAGCTACTGCTTGCTACGAGGAGAACACTTCAAGGTATGTAATATATGGACGCATTGTAATAATAATAATCGTGGTTGTCACGGAATACAATCAGATAAAAACACATAGACCTAGAATAGCAATATAAATAATTTCATTCAAATTTCTACACTATAACTAATCATACCCTATTAATATAAGAAAGCTATGTAATTAAAACAACAAACGTTTTCAGTATAAACACCCCCCACATTAATATCGCGCAGGACTTGTCCAACTCAAATAACAGATCACTAACGCGCAATAACCCATAATTCCAGGATAAACATCTATCTATGACGTAAATGTCTATCCCGGTTGGGAATCCAAAGAAGGACTTCTCTGTGAGAAGTACAGACTATAGTCCATCATGATGTTCCAATATAATTTGAATGAATGAATGATATTATAAACTCGGGTTCGCGCCTTTCCTCACTATATTGTCTTCGTCATAACAAATGATTACTAATTTCTGAACTGAATATAATTCAAAATAAGTAGCATGCAGACTATAAATCTAGACCCACTTGAAGCACATGAACATTAAAGGTATGATATAAAAGGTAAAATAAAAACAGAATACTATTTAATGAACAGTATTAAAATAGTTTAAAAGTTATGAGAGTCCGATAAGTTGTAGCTGGTAATATTTTAAGAAGAAATGTAAATAATTTGAAACAAGACTCGAAGCTATCGATCGGTATATCATAAGGGCGCGTGCCGACATGGGTAATTTATTTTACTTCGATATCTAATAAACACGGCCAAATGTTACCGTTCAACGCAAACAATGGACCTACCACAACATGCGCCACCTTGTAGGGTTGTCTCGCGTTAATACTTTATGTATTTATTTCTATGTACCTGAAAAGTACATTTTAAGTAGTTAATTAATGTTCAAAATAAATTAGGTATGGGTTATAAAGTTTAAAAGAAACTGTCAAATCAAGTCAATTTAAATCAAGTTTCTTAATTAACTATATTATTCTCGAGTTAAGTCTCGGATAAAAATGATATCTGTAATAATTCAATTTATAATACTTTATGTGATAAATCATGAATAGGAACTTTAATTAACTTTAACCCTAAAACCGATTTGGCATTGCTAATCTGTTGTTGACAAAACACAGTGAAATAATTTACTATTAAAATTTAATAATGTGTACTTTAAATATGTAACTAGGTGAATTTTTCATATAATATATTATGTTAGGACAGATTCCTTTTAAACTGAATAAATATATGCACAAACTTAACTTACTACTTAGTAATTATTTGTCATCTAACATGAAGGCAACCCTAGCGATGGTTGATGGTTAAAATAATAAATATGTCCTGTACTGAGTCGTTTACCGAAGACCGCTTAGATAAACTGAATGCTCTCGTATTATACGATAATACTTTTGTCTATTTAAAGGATTAAACTAGACAGCTATGTATATTAAAAGTGCCTACTACTTTATACACACATTTTTACATATATATATGCTACCAATTTCGCTTTTGGAGTATATCTTATATATTTTCCCTGTCGTAGAAATACGATCGTAACAGCAATATTGAACAATTGAGGAAAAGATTTATTTATAATATGTAAAATATTTACAGTAGCCCCAAAAAGTACTATCGCTATGTTTAAATAAAATGTGCAGTTTTAAATTAATAAATTGAATTAAATTGCTAAGCTAAATAGAAAAATAAAATTAGTTGACTGTTTTTTTTTTGTTTGATTAGTGGATCCGAGAAGAGTTTTTGCTTAATTCAGTTATAGCATAGTTAATATGTAGATTTTAAGCCCGTATTTGAAAAATAAAATATTTAAAAAAACGTTATATGAAAAAACTCCCAATCTCTTTTAATAGTAAATTGCGTTAGTGGTGTGAGAAATGAACGCAAACACTTTTATTTAGTAGCCGTTTTAAAAATATATTATATTTAATAAAATCACCTTGCGTTCCAGTTTTATTGTCAATGAAAAATAATAACAATGCCAGAGCTACTTCATAAAACAAATCAGTTTTATTAACAGCGAGTTTATATTTCATAAAATTTAATGAGTGTAGCTATTAACTTACCGACGACTCCGCATCCTACGTGTATTGTCGTCATTATATTATCAAGATGGACTTTTCATTGTTTGTTCATGTTAGCGCGGGGTTTATTGCTGAAGATTAAATTTTCTGATGGCCTCCTATTTTTTACGGTCGTAGCTCAGGTAGCTTCAGCGAATATTTCTTCGAGCGCAGCCTGATCAGTCGTGTCTTGGCGACCGGCCAAATATTCTTTTGTTTCTTTTTGGCTCATACTGTCCAAAAGATATGTTAGGTCATCGCGATTAACTTAGGTAATTGTAATTTGGTTATTACAGATCTATTCTGTAATTTGATGGAGAGAAAATAGGTGTTTGTAATGTTTGAAATCATTTAAATGTATTCATTCCAAGTCAGTTTTATACAGTATCGAAAGTCAAACTACGCCATCGTTGTTACAAAGCCCTAAGGTGCGAGGAAGCGGCAAGAACTTTTGTCAGCCGATTTTCATTAATTTTTACTAATGATAACTAATGTTATCAAAAAAAAAATATTTAAAGTTTTAAATTCATGTTTTCCTCGTTATTTAAATGGTGATTATGGTCTAATATCGATGCCGATAAAACATTCATTTAATTAGTAATTAAATGTAACTATTATCTAAATTAATGTGAAATATAACCATTAACACAGACATTATTAACTCGAACCTACATATTATAATAATTATAACTTTTTCCATTTCGTGTACTATATAATTATGCTAATCTCTTTCAATTTTGTTATTCATAATAACAAATAATTTTGTAAATAAAGTAAAGATATCTTGATCAAATTCATAATCTATTATTGTTTGTTGTGCTCATTAAAATAGATTGACTTTGCTCAATCCCACTGGTCTCTGGCTATAAAAGTTTTCCGTTACAATATAAGATTATTGGGCAGTATCACGTTACAGACTTTCATCGATGTGGCATAAATTAGCAGTTTGAAATCAATACCGTGAAATATTTGTGCGTGATATTGGATTCGTTATAAGTGCGACATTTTATAATGTAATTATTGATTCTTTAAAAAAACATGCTTTTATTGTTGATCAAAACTATCTTACGTCACACTTATTGTATTTCGCTTACCAAGCCGTTCCTATTGGTACTCATTAGGGTCATAATGGAAATGATAAATCGCCATTTTGTAAAGACCGCCATATTGAATAAAAATGAAGACATTCATTTTAAACATGCATAGTTAGGACAACCAAAAATGTGCGCCATATTTTAGTTCTACTTTGTAACTTTGGATACTGGGAAGTGAGTTAAATAAACTTGTAAGATTTGATTACAGATTGACAGATGAAACTAAATAGAAGCTTGTAAAATACGTATAGATTCAGTCACAAATACAAGCAATATAAATCGTTTGTTGACCATTTTTAATTAAATGAAATAAAAGTTAAGTGAAATAAATTATATAAACCATACAAATTTTATATTATATATAATATCAATTGCCAGTATTCTCAAAGTTTTAATTTATAAACGTCCTGTAAATTTACCTACGAAATACAAGTTCGCACTCACAGGCGAGCGACTAAAATGTTTCTCGCCAAATGTCAAGTGCTCGTGCCTTAAAGCATATTTGCATGAGGCGTGTTAAAACTTAACTCACTAGTTTGTCGTAAAAAAGAAATTAAAAGTATTGCAAGGTTTTAAGTTAAATTCTGAAATTATATTGAATTCAGTTTTAAAATTAGGTAGATACTATAACACAGATTAAAAATAAATATTATTATCCTACTTACAACTTAATCAAACAACATAATTGATCAACTTCTCGTAATTATGTGTGTATTTGAAATGATCTAAAGTTTATTCGGTAGAGAAAATTGTAAGTAAGTACATCTTAAGGTACTCCATAATTTCTGAAACTGAAGTCTGGCAGGATTGGCCGGTCAGATTGAGACCGCCTTATATTAGAATGGTCTTTTGAAATTCGTCACACAACAAACACAGAAGAGAATTGCGGATTGTATTCACGATGCTTCTTTGACATTAATGAGCTTTTATAAAAGGAATTGCACCCAAATAGAGTTGAGATCATTTTATAAAATATCATTAGCTAATGTTGTCACTTCTAATTGTAAAGTGTGTCATTAAGACATCACTGCAAGTGTTTGACTGAAGTGTTGTTTGCGCTCACCGTTACTTGCAAAGAAGCGAAGCGTCGAAAGTTGTTTCCACGGCTAACTTCCCGGCTTCCCGACGTAAATGGAAAATGTTACAAAGTTTACCGGTTAAGTCGAACACTATACAACTTCGCCTCTCGTGTCATATATGTGTATCATATGAGTACGATATTATGTTAAATAAATACAAGGAACTTAATACTTGTTAATGAAAGCACAACTATATGATGCTCTCGAGAAACGCGTCGATAACATATTTCTCGTTGGTAGGGCTTGGCATAGGATTATATTATCATTAATTATCATTAATTGTTAACGTTGGCTAACTATCACCCTCTTCCTTCAGTTAGCCGCCAAACAATTCGTTATATCCTGCTGGGGGATTAAAAGCCAGTACATTATTTTTCCTTCTTTTTTGGACGGTAGCTCATCATTGATGCCAACGGTATTTGCTTTGATGCTTGCTCAATTATCGACTAGTTAGATAAAAACATTTTAAACTGAGCTGGACTATCCTTGCTGAAATAATTATTATGCATAGATATTTTGTTTTTGTGTTTTCTGCTTTTCGGTATAAAAAGTATGTTTTGAATTGATTAACTCAGTTCGAATATCATCAAACTAATTCATGCAAATCGTATTGGTCCTTAAACATCTGCATACTAAAGATTGTTACTAATTGTAAAAGTTCATTTCATCGTTAACTAAGAGTTTTTTCTAAAACAATACTATTCCATGACACAATAACTATTCACGTCAGCATTAGAATAAGATATGCAATACAAAATGTCTGCATTGCACTGAAGTTTCTATTCAAACGCGTCCATTATTTCCTTGCACATCAATAAGCCAAGCAAGATTCGTCGCTGACGAGGGTTGCTCTCGAATGAAATATTATATAATTTGAGTGCAACGACCTGTATGCAAATAATAAGCGGGCCATGAAACAATGCGTCCTCGCCTCGCCCTCGGTTACACGTTGAAAGGAAATAAACTCACTACCATTGGAATTGGGACGCTGGAGAAGTTTGCTCTCCTCTTAAGGCATAACGACTGCTAGTCTATGTTAAAAAATCATAGTATATAATATAAAAAACAAGTGCTACTAACCATCTACGTATTTAATTGCTCATAACTTATTACTTAATTTATCAATTTTTATTTTTTAATAGCTTAACATTATTTTAGTTTAAGTTTAAGTTTATTTATTGTGCATAATTTCAAATACATAATAACAAAACGACTACGATTGCAACAATGACAATTACTACGAACAGCGCCATCTAACGACCATCTGATGTATTAGCTTTCTTCTCTTTAGCTTCCGAAACATTTATTTTTATGAAATTACCTTGAGCAATTACTTCTTATTAGTATTTTATAGCACTAAGCTCGCATTGGCTCGTAAAGAATTTTGACTGGAAGTTGAACTCTACAGCAGGTATTGCACTGGAAGTTCTTTGATGGAACCTGCGTTCCCCTCGACGGCCTACGTACTGGCATTTAAATAATTTCAGTGTTAATTTTTATTAAAATATTTAACAGTGAACAAAACTGAGATAAAAAGAGATGTGTAAGAATAATGGACTACTAGTATTAGTCACAGTACTTTAAACACATTTAATAACTTGTGTTAAACTTATTCACCGAAATCAATGCCGAAAAGTACGTTTTAACAGATTTAATGACGTTAATTAATAATTTAATCCTTACGTGTAGCTCAGGGCATCTCTTGGTATTCCAAGAAGGGGAACAGATTCTATAGTCTCTTATAACAGCATGGGATTGGCCATCATGGTTAGTAAGGCCTGGTCTAAGCCGCTCCGTTTCAATCAACTTAAAAACAATCAGTAGATAATAATTATAATAATAATCATAATTGAAGTAATAAAAAATGAAGGGTGTAGTATGAATCGATTGGTAAATGTGGATAAAATGGGAAATAAAAGTGT
This sequence comes from Carystus phorcus, assembly GCA_018248895.1. Lineage (NCBI taxonomy): Eukaryota > Metazoa > Arthropoda > Insecta > Lepidoptera > Hesperiidae > Carystus > Carystus phorcus. The sequence continues at coordinate 7,606 of DWJN01002081.1, read as the reverse complement.
TGTAACTTATATTTTAGATATAATCTAACGCAATATAAGATAATGCGCAACGGTTATAAAGCTAAATACCGTTGGTATATGCATAAAACCTCAATTTAAAGTGAAAAACAAATAATCCAAAAAAATACACGACCCTTTGACTAATTAACATCAACATAACATTTTACTTAACAGTTACATTTACATTTAATGTTAAGTTAAGATCTGTTTGAGGTATAAGCTGTGAGTTATTTTGTGAGATTACAGCATTACCGAACTGTTCATTTTAAAATACGATGAGTACAAACGACACGCACATTCATTTACGTTTCTACTTCATTTAAACCAAATAAATGCGCAGTAATTTCTTTCAGCTAAATAACTTGAAACGTGAATATTTCAACTGTTCAGCTCTCATTAGTCGTAACAACCTCTGTAGTCAATTTACATAACTAATTGCGCAACTCGGCGCCACTAGCCCGGAATACCAGTTTTATAAGTGTTACTTATTTTATAATTTTATATCATTGTTTTAATGAATACCAAAACTTATGTATAATGAAGAGAAAATTGTGATGTGTTACTGGTGTAATTTAATTGTTTGTTTGCGACCAAAACAACTGTATATACTTTTGTCTTTGATGCTGGTTGACTGTTGGAATCTCATATTTGTTATCCATCCAATCTTGTTACCTTAGATACGTCATCTTTTATCGTAGCGTAGACAATGTATGGATGCTCTGTCTCTCTTGCTACGTGACTTTCCAAATGTAATAGGTGAATATCTATGTTGTTTTGCCGCCACACTCCAATCCCATAACAGCAGACCAGGATGTTGTAAAAGGCGAAAGAAATCGGCCTACTGATTGGTATAGAGCTTCATGTAAGGTTAATATTGCAAATATTAGTACCGTTTAATTCACTAATATTATATTATTATCTCTCCGTCGAGCCCCTGGTGAGCTATCAGCCTCTTGCTTAAGCCAACCGCCAAACTTCGGGAATTCGATGTGAAGCTTGAGAGGGAATATTTTCTTTCTTCTAACTTGTTTCCTAGATGTCAACGCCTGGTCAATTGGAGCCTTAGGTATCTAATGTCCATAAGCCACGATGATCGCTTATTACATGACTCCACTGTTTGTTGTCTGAGAATAAAGTTTAAATTTCAACTCTAGTGGACATACAGTAAAAAAGAATCTCACAGTAAGAATCTCCTCTTTTTTGTGGAGGTCTATAACATACTTAGCCGCGTTTAAATCAGTGTTGATTGGATATTCTGATATTTATTTCAAAGTTAATTCATTTCAATAGAATAAAATAAACCAGCAAAGCATTATAGCTGTTAATTGGCGTACAAATTTCGAGAACATATGCCGTAGAATTACTAAATTAAAGTTGGTAAATCACATGACAAAGTTTCCGAAACTTAAGCAAACAGTGAAATATGGATGGAAGTTTTGATCAAGCCCTGTATTAATTTAGAACAAACAAGAAGTTAGCTGCTTAACTAATTAGAGATCTGTGCTCGAGGCGCTAGTTGTAATGTTAGTAACTGGCCTGTCGCCTTGTTAAGGCCTACTGACAGTGAAGCGAAGCGAAGAAACAGATTGAAGCATACGGTTACGTCCTATTCTGTTTGTTTAGAAGACATTGTTTGAATCGAAAACAAGAGGATGTCGACAAATTATGTGAACTATTCTATTGATAACTACATATTCTATTGATTATAACAATGATTTGTGTTGCTATTGTTTTGTATATTGAACTATAGAAGAGGTAGAATGCGGGCAGGCTACCGGAGCAGTGCGATACAAAAACTGGTTTTTCACATATGATAAAAAGAAATATAAATAGATGTATGTTTTTGCATACCATAGAATATACAGCGATACTAAACAAGAGTACAGAACGTACCGTGTTATTGCTATATACATATTTCTTTCAGGCGACCCGTTAAAGACATGGAATAATAAATGCCCAAAACATTATACATAACACATGTAAATTTCGTTCCGCTAATGGTTAGATAGTTAGCTAGATAGGTCTTCAGTTAAATGTCATGTGTTGACTGCGCGTAAAACAAAGTCGAGCAGCAAAGGGCGTCTAGAGGTCTTGTCTTGCCGTCGCACTCAAAAGACGAATGACACTTGTTATTTATCGAGCCACCCGACCTTGTAGGGAACGAGGCGCGACCGGCGATGAATAAACGAATAAACAATAAATTTAAGACAATGATAAACGAACTGCTACTTCTTTTTAACACGAGCGAGTTGTCAGGTAACATCTCTGTGTTTGGGTAAAAGCGTAGCGTAAAGGACAGAAACTAAATTCGCTATCTCACCCAACATTTCTCCTCAACCCATACATATAAATACACGTGGTTTATTTTACTGTGTATTATTTAACTGGGTTATGAAATAATTCTCATTCACTTTTTGTTTTTCTGTGCACTTTATAGAAAAAACATTTTGCTTATATGGTTTTTAATAACTGAATTCTAAATGAATAATAATGAAATAATAAAAATCTTAAACCATAGGTAGAACTTAATTCATACTATTATTATTTAGACCCATTAAAATTGACAATAGGCTAAAATAAGAGCACTATAGTTTTCGAAGTCAGACAAAAGCCGCTCTCCGCGCGGTACACATTTTTCCAACTGGTTCCAATTTTAAATAAGTAAACCTTATTACTAGTTCTGAATTGGAATTGAATTTCACTGGCCGTCTACTGGTGGACCCGTTAAAACTTCAATCTTACCTTGGATAATTAGTAAGAGACGTACTTCATTCAAAAATAAAACATGTTTGAAATTACCCTTTTTCCAGAAATATATGGGGTAAACCGTAAGAATAATGCGCACAGCTGTCATTAATCTTCCGTTGTATTAAAATGTAGGAAATGGTAGATTGATATAGGTAGTGTACTATAAGAGAAACAATCTCAGTAATTTTTATATTACATAACGTATTGTGAATTTATCAGCATAAGAATGAAGTTTTCTCTTATAAGATGTACCTAAAATAACAAAACATAACAGTGAGATTCCTGAAGACAGCAACGCTTGCAGCACAAACTATTTTAAACCTATTTTAAATTCATCGTCTTTCTGTTTTCTTTCAAATTATCTGTTTTAAAGCTAAAGAAGAGAGTTATAATTTTCACGAGGATAAATACATAAGTAATGTTATAAAAACCTATTACTTAGATACGTAATATAAAGGACTCGACCGTCATACACATTTACCCCTGCACGGTTTGTAACGACCGACATTTTTTGTTTATTTGAATTTTTGTTATATAAGTAATCGATGAAGAAACAGACGATTCACTTGATCTTTAGTGATCAATGTCGCCCATGAAAACTAGCAGCACAAAAAATATCATCAACGCATGTACAGCCAAGAACGGAGAGAGCTCTCAAGACAATTTTGAATAATTTTTCTATGTCATGTCATGTTGTATTAAATAAATTATGTATGACGTAATTAAATGAAAAACTCCTTTTCATTTCGTTTTTTGTTTGAAAACAGTCGGGGGTATTCTTTGCTATGGTTGATGGTAAATAATTGAATGTCAACAAATTAAATCAAATCTAATCATTTATTTGAAGTAGGTTCTTACATACACTTTTCAAAAGTCAACTGCGCCATGGCTTCAACAAAGCCCTAAGATGAGTGGCCCTGGTAGAAGAAGCGGCACACACAGTCCGCGCGAAGATTGATAAAGACTAACGAGAAAATTCTACTTATATACTATCTTTTCCAACATTTCGTACAGATACTTCGTAACTTTAAAATAATTTTGATAATGGTTACAAGAAGCAGAGTAAACTTTAGTAACTAATTCAAACTTAATGCAGTCGCAATTCGTGAAAATACAAGCCTTCATTTCAAGCGAGCGTGATTGTAACAAGTAGTACTAGAATGACAAGAATATGAAACATCTTTGCAGACGAGTTAAGTATAAGTTTGATCTTTTATGAGCACTACACTTGTGCCATTTCATATTGAAGCACTCGCTCAAAGGGTCACATCAAAGGCGTTCTCCCCTCGCTCCAATCCAGACATCACTCGTATGAAAACTTAATTTACCTGAGGTACTAAATTGTCATGATGTTTTGGTACATTCTTTTCTATTTCTACACAATTGTATGTACATATCTTATTAGAAGAAGCTTACAGCTTCAATTCACTTTCTATAAGGGATCATAACAGTGCTATGTAATAACTCAAAAAGTATACATGTGTGTAAAAAATCCAGCGCTGCATCGTTCCTAAATTACTGACCAAATTAAGCAACAATAAACGCTTGGGTAGGTGGATGATAACATTTTTTGATTGCTTCCGTGCTTTGGAGAGCACGTTAAACCGTCGATACCAGTTATCGTTAAATGACATAAGATTTCCATCAGCACAAAAACTACTAACACTTTTGGTAGGCCGCTAACTCTTCCATCAATTTGCGCTGGAGCAACATAGTAGATTATACTCAAAGTTCCATCTTGGACTTTATCAAACTTACCCTCACGTGGGGTTGACGTCAAGCATTAACTTATATTAAATAAAAAAAGGAAAACCTTTTAAGGAAGAACAAACACATGGCCTGTAGTGGGCTAGTAAAAGGTGAAATCATTCATGAAGAAACCTGTGCTATATTCGTTTTGATTTAGACGTTACAAATCTTAATGCATATTTCGTATAAACTAGTAATAAGTAATTAACACTAAAATGAACCATTTGAAAAATACTAAAGTTTGTAAAATCTTGACTCACAATTATCGAACAAATTTTGATAAATTTTATTAATGAAATCAAAATTACTTTTTTTATCTTCATTATATAGGTTCACTATGGAACTTTAGTACAATAAAGCAGATCACCCATCTTTAAAAATGTTCCTACAAGTGCCTTCTCTCATTAAATATTCAGGAATGATACGAGCACTTAATTAGACAAGTTTCCTATATCTCCGCGGTGGCTGATAAGAATCCTTTGAGATGTGCCCTGACATGGGAATGTTCCCGTGCCGCATTCCACCAAGATAACTATGAAATAGTACAGCAAACAGGTGTCAAGAGCTAAGAAATCAAACACCCGGGCGTTAAACGTTACTTCATCTAGTATTTACACTGCATATAAATGTTCACGACCGCTGGTTTCACGTCGGAATTTGAGTTAAATTCACTTCAATTTCTTTGGGGATAATTTAATCTGTATTATTTTCATTACTACTTAATATAAACCCATTTTATGTTTCATGTTAAGGTTTTTGCTACGTATACTAGTAATGCTACGAATTAACTGAATTAGTAACTAGTACTGATGACGTGACTTACTTACCGATCGTGAAACTGAGTCATCACAATACTTATATGTGTAATAATTTAACGGATATATATACTTATGTATGTTATAGGTGTACGTTAATGCGTACTATTACTTAATAATAATAGTTAAACTGTCAAAAATTTGTTTTATCTTATCCTTTATTATCTATCAAATCATAATTTTAAAAACATAAATTCCTTCCACAGAACACTTAACAGCGCTGTCGCATCAATCACAGAACAAAACAGCAGTGCTGTTCACCCAAGTGTACAGGAGTCACGCTATACGTGCTCACGCGCCGCTTGCAATCCTCTACGATGACATTCGAACTCTGCTACGATCGAACGCGGAGCATGACATCACCGCTGGCGAAGACCTTGGTTTACCCTCTCCGAAAGACCTAGCTGCCAGTACGAAGAAGTTCTTCAGAGAAGTGTTTCCAGTTGCCTATCAAAATGTGCTTAAACTAGACTCGAAGCAATTTACTCCAGAATATGACGCTTGCTTGAAAGACGCGTATGATGCTGTGCAGCCATTTGGCGAGGTGCCGAACCAGGTAAATATTCACATTTGCATAAAAAAACCTTGGAAACCTGTCATAAATATCACTATAATATCCAACAATGATAACTGATTGATAGGTTTGAACTAAATATTTCATTTGTATAGGAGTAGGAGCTTCTCAGGCTCTGTTTTTGTATACCGTGCATAATTTAAAGGTTTTTTTACTGTCCCAATAGTTGGCGCAATCCTTATCTAAGTCCCTGGAGGCGGCGCGGGCGCTTCTACAAGTGCTGGCAGTTGGTGCAGGCGCACTGGCAGCCAGCGAACAAGTCCTATCCAGTATTAATGAAGAGTGCTCTATAAAGCTGCTTCGAGCAGGAGGCTGCTCTCGATGCCAGGGCTTCGAGTCTTCTCCATGTAGAAGCTACTGTTTGAATGTTGCGAGAGGGTAAGGGCTTTTTTGTATATACTCATAGAAATGTCTTGGTAATCATCTTCGTATATATCCTCTGTTTGTGCCACTGCTGCACTTGCTTCTCTTGTAATAGGGCATAAGGTAATATCCACCAAGCTCATTAGTAAGTAGACTTCGCATACATTTGAGGATAATATACAAAACTGTTAAGGTGCGCAAATTCCTCACATTACGCATATCACTTTTTAAATAAGAGGTGTAAGCTTTGAAACCAATTTACACACAATTGCTCCTATCAATACAATTAAAAACAATTGGTGGTAACATGTTTTATTGCCGTTACCGAACTACACTGACGGTTAAATAAAACTAGATCCAGACTTTTGTGATTTAAAGAGCGTAATAATAAAGCTATCTCGTATGTGATTTTAAAAATATAATATACACATATTGCAGTGTTTACTGTCAAAATATGTGCATTCTCTAGTATTTAGGTATTATCATACATTTCTTTCTACAATAAATTATACCTTCCTACTGGCTTAATAAAGTTGTATTGTTATTTATGAATATTCAGTTAAAAGACCACATTTGTTAGCGTCCATACGTTATACCTAACACTAAACTAAGAGATTAGCTTAACTGTACAACACACCTTGATTTTTTAAGGGAATTAACTGCGATTATTAGTATTTTTTTATTAATCCAAGTAATTTTTCAATCTATCAGTATTTCTATAACAAATTTATCTTTTTTTCTAATTGAATTTCCATTTCCCGAGCTATTCAACGTTTAATTTATCAATCTGTAGCCGGAAGCCGCATCTTTGAAGGGAAACGAAATGCTTTCCGCAATTTCATTCAAATGTTGGTGAGTTATTACTATAATTGAAGCCTATGCGCAAACACGTTTTACGCTTACTGCTCAATCATTAATGAGATTGCCGTTGAATTTGCCGCTTATACAAATATGATTACTGGAAAATTGTTGTTTTACAATGATAAATGGGTTTTTAATGTCAACACCAGTAAAATGTTGTCAAAATATAAACAGTTATAGGTCAAACATTCTCAGTAATCTAGTTTTATACAATTTAACTTAAATACAGCATCTATACCAATACTATGAAGCTGAAGAATTTCTCTATATACTAGTAAGAAATATATATTCTCATCTGTTATTTGACATACATACATACATATCATATCTGTTACACCGTATCTCGGATTAAATGTTATTTATTTATTTTCAATAAAATTTACAGTAGAAAAGAATGGTAGTAATTAAGTGCGAGGGCAAGGGGGTGCAAGGGGCTCAATAAGATCTTCGAGTCCAAGTCAGCCTCACCTGCAAGTGGTGCACCCTGCTGGTCAAC
>DWJN01002080.1:0-16082 GCA_018248895.1 Carystus phorcus | reverse complement strand
CAATTTTTATGGTTATAAAAATAGTTCTTAAATAATAATTTATATGGCAAAACAAAGTTTGCTGGTTCGTCTAGTATTGTATATAGAGAAATGTGATTATAACTTATTGAAAGTATTCATTTTATTTTTAAAGTGTTAAGGGGTTCAATCTACGCTCCAGTCTAAACGAGCTACCCCTGTTTATAGCGAATCTTTGACAATGACAGTTAGGGGTTGGGGTTGGTATTACTTAATTTATTTCCGATGACAGTACTGCTGATATGGTTCTTTATGGATAGTAGGTGTCTTGTTTAAAACCTGCTTTTGAAAACCAAACATTACCGTGAATTGCAGTAATAAATACATACACTCTCATAACCTCGCCTTAGAATCCCGTGTCTTAGTATTGGCATAAAAACACACAATATTATAATTTTTATTTTGATAGCCGACAGACGAGCAAAGGATTCATCACCTGATGGAAAGCGGTTGCCGACGCATCACCAAAGGCGCCACGGATGTGTTACCGGTAAGGAAAGATAAAACCAAGTCAGGTGGCTAGCTTATCTCGCCTGTTACATCCTGGTTTAGTTGCATCAGTTTAGGATCAATGTTATAGACTGCCCATTATGGCATGAACCAATAAACAAAAATATATGTTAAAGGTAAGGCTCGAGTCAGGAAATGAACCTGCGATTTATTCTACAGGCAATATGAACCGATGAAAGACAATAATATGAACTGACTAAAAAGTCGTTCGAATCAATGTAATAATACCAAATGTAAGAGAAACATAAGTAATATAAACAAATAATTCGGATTGATTGAACGCCTAAGACATCATGGAAAATGTAAACAGATTTTACAAATCTACAGAACGCCTAAGAATTCATGTAAAATTTAAGAACATGTGCCAGTATCTATTAAGCATCGGATAGACTTTGCTACTTTACTACGCAAAAAGCTGGCAATTCCAGTACTCCATTAAACCTACATTAAGAAACACTCATACTAAGTCATTATACAGTTTTTATTTCAATCATCATGTGCGTCGGTAACAAAAACGAGTTTCGCGTGGGAAGGCAACCAGACCCGATGATGGATTTGCGTCCAGTGATTATAAATATCCCATTCATGGTCTAAGAATGGCAAATAAATGCAGATACTCCCGTGCTTTTCATAAGTGGATGGAAGTACTATAATTTTTCCATTTGCATATCTTGCAAGATGAATGCAAATGTTAGTAATTGCTTGGCTATTAGTTTTTATACCTATTTTGATCGCAGTCTTGTTTCGACTTACCTTTCCTTTACCTAAGGTATTACTGATGTTCAATGCTGATAGTAACTATTAACCATCAGATGGGCCATTTGCTCGTTTATCATCTACAAGTAAACCCCGCGAACTTCGTATTACCTTGAACAATTGCTCCGTTTTTGTAACATTTCTCATCAATGCTCAGCTCCTATTGGTTGTAGCGTTATGTTATATAGCCTATAGTCTTCCTCGGTAATTGTACTATACGACACAAAAAGTTTTTTTCAATTAAAACCAGTAGTTATTAAGATTAATAAGTTCAAACTATCAAACTCTTCAGCTTTATATTATCAATATATGTAGAAGTATAGATTAGTATAGATACATACAAAACCCTTTTAATGCGTAACTAGATGCTTTCAGCGCAGTGCGTTTTTGCTACGATCATTGCAACTTGTCGTTCTTATGTGTACATTAAAGAACAATCATTCATTCACAAACCATTCCCTCGTAAAAGTTAAAATAAACAGTTGAACATCGTAATAACGTCAGCTGAGCTTCCCTTCCCGCGGATCCGTCGATACGTCCTGTTGCGAAACTTTCGCGTGCAAAAACGGTATATTGTAACACAAACCAGTTGTAAAGAAGCCCTAGCAGTTCGACTCGCGAAAGTAATTAATCGCCGTCGACTGTCGCCGTGTCGGACCCTATCAAGCTATCGTGGGGCGCTCTCGCGGAAAATTGAGCGCCTCGACCGCGAAATACGTCCGCTCGGACGAGCGTATGACCACCTGAATATGAATAACTTTCACATATCAAATCGGCTTTTGAATTTTCTTGTTTGTATTATCTTAATAAATTACATGTCACGTCGTTTGTCCGCGATGGACTCGATTTTAATCAAATCTTACACACCGTGTCCAGTTTGATCCAACTTGAAAGATAGAACAGCTTACATCTCAATTTATAGTCGCAATATTATTTTATTGCAAATTATTCGTTTAATATCATACAAAGAATTAGTTCCGTAAGATTCTAACAGATGGCGGTGTAAGGTAATTAGTCTGCTAAATTGAGTATGTAATCCTTAGTCACAGCAACGCGTGGCCGTGTCTGCTAGTAGTATTTTATTATATTAGCTAGCAAAATTTTTATCAAGGCCAGAACTACAGCCTAATTTAACTTATATCATGTCATGGGAATATAGTTCCTAAACCCATCTCTATTACAGAGAATAAATTGACAATTACCAAGTAAGCAGTTGTAAAAACTTGCGAACCAACGCTCGTATATAATGGCATTAACTGGAATTTATATGCCATTGTTGGTTACAAGTAATAAGAATTAAGTTGGAATATATCTCTGTCGTTTTGTTATTCATATAACATTAACGTATCTTCCCTTTCAAGACGTTTAAGCGTTGATTATTCAGCGGTATCGTTTTATACCATCTGGTTGGCTTATTTACGGGATTACCGCTATTGTGCTTCCGGGAATAAGGTCGCGTTTTCGTGATTCTTGAAACGCCAGTACTGTTGTCAAATAGGGTTGCCAACGGATTAAATGTGTTTCTTTCTTCATTGTGTACTGTTTAGATTGTAGTTAATATTGTAATTTTTACATAAAAAAAAGTAATATTAATGTTAAATTTACATATTAGTTACGTGGATATTCTTGAAGTGTTTTTTATTCTTAAATATCTATAAATATTTGGTTTTCTTTTACATTTTATAAAGCTACTAGCTTATTTGGCAGATATTATTATTTACGTCAAAATCAATCCAAGCGTTTGTGGCAAGTTCAGTGATGGCTGATTTATTTATAAACACTGACATAAGATTTATATATAAAAAATATAACTAAAATACATATTTCCAATCTATTATTGCATAAACAACTTAATAAATATACGTAATCAGCGGATATGTAAATTATTTTTAAATTAGCTATTTTTATTACAGTGTGTCAACCCTACAAGTAGACTTTATTTTGTCACAATAGTGGGTTCCGCCCACTGAGGCAGAAGCGAAAACTCTTTGCTGATGCACTGCTTTGGGAACGAATAAATTAAAGGCCAACCACACTGCATACAATCTCGGTATATCTTAGACTATACTACGACTTGATTTAACACACCCAGAGGAATAATGTACGTCCGAACGGGAAAACGGCGAATATTATGTGTAAAATGTGGCTTGCGAGAGTAAGCAGCATAATAGTGCTATAACCATTTCGGGGCACATTATGTCTTTTGTCTGTATTAGATAGTGAAGGTAAAGGAATATAAAAATGTTTTTTGTTGGAGAGGTTTGAGAAATATAGTATCATATAACTGTAGTCCTCTGTAAGACCTTTTTTAATACAATACCTAAGGGCATTATGCAGGAACATACTAAGTCTCTAAGACTTATGTACTGTCTTGAATATTTCAATATTAAGAGCAGATGCTTTCCTTCTAAACGTAGGCGCGTCTAGAATGAAGAAATGATATTTAAGTAATTTTAAAAAAAGGTTATAAATTATCGTATAAGCATAAGAAGTAAGATAAATTCGAAGTGAATTGTAACCGAAATTAATGAAAGCATCGACTACATATTCCAGGTATCGAACGCCAAAAAAACAATGGCGGAGGTATCATCAAGTAACAGTACACGGAATTAGGATTAGACATTGCAACTAGAAACAGCACGTACCGTGAGAAGGCGGTGACCACAACTCGTGGCGTCTCCGCAAACCGCAAACTCTGTGTAATCTTATACGAAAAGCTCATCGACACTGGCTTTCATGGTCGACAATATCGTATTACAATAACTACCACACGACACAGGAACAAATGAAAACCGTTCAATTTTAAACCCTCCGCTATTGTGGTAGAGCTTAGCATATCCCCGGATGAATGAACTTGCTGTTGGGGACCGATTCATAGATTACTTTTTTGTTCAAGCTTGGTCGAATAAATGAAAAATAAAAAACGTGTACTTTCAACGTAGGTGGCTATCGTGTATCGGATTCTACTACACTGCGCTGTGGACTTCGCGAGAACTGAGTTTATTTTCTTGCTTTCGAGCAAAACTGATCAAGCAGGTAGATTCGATTTCAATAATGAATTAATTCTTGCGGGTATAGTTAAATATTTCTATTACATTTTTTACATTTTCCTAGAAGTAGCGATGCTTTTGTTACCAACCAAAATAGGAATATAGTTCTCTTGCAATTCTTTGTTGACTTACGCAGCTTATCGGTTAACTGGCGTTGACAAATATAATATATACCTACCTCGAAAAATGCCTTCTTAATAATTGCCTGATAACTCGTCTACAAAAAATTATGCTGCGTTACAATATCTACTTAATACATATATTTACTTAATTCTATTTTCCGTGTGTATGAGTCTGAAAATCTAAATGTTTGGATCGATTTTGACGTTATTTTGTGTCTATAAATAGATGACAAAATGGTTTTGATTAACAATTCTATCTGGTATAAAATATGTATCTTTTTTATTATAACTTGTTTCGAATATATCGAATATGGTAAACTGATGCCATGCTTTTGGTTATATTAGCATTAGTTTATATGCAAAAAATAATAATAAATTAATTGTATTACGTAAAGTGCAACCCAAAATCACACACTGCATAATATTCGTTCTAAAGCACGAAGACGACAGACGGGCACTAGAGGTCAAACAAACGCTTATCGTTTATATTTTACTACATTGACCGTCCCAGATTCGAATCGATTCCTCGACTGTTTTGACATAATGGACATTTTGCGTGCCTGAATCAAATTCGTTCTGTTTTTATGTGTTTGTAGCATATATAACTAATACCAATTTTCACTTTACCTACATCTATGACTGTCGTTACGTTTTATCATTCCAGTTTCGACCTTAGTGGGACATGTAATTTCAAATTCAAAGGGGTTCAGTAGGCAAATAATTTTAAATCGTCTTGAGTATTATCCTGTAAACGAACAAACAAGTTACAAAGGGCAAATCCAATCTCTCACCAACGACAGTCGACATTAGTAACACCAAAGGTAGCATCGATGGGTTGCTAGCTAAGAAGAAAGATAAAGATGATAGATAGACAGAAGAAAGAAAAAAGTGATATGGTCCTACGAGCCGGATTCACATTCGATTCGGTCTGGTCACTTACCTACAAGATTAAAAGTACGACTTATCTTCACATGTGAGAAATTGAACGTGTATTACTCAAATGAATAGCCTCTCATCTCTGTCTTCTAGAATTTTCTGGCTATAACTTCGTATAAAGCACGTTTCAGAGAGCGCAGTCCTTTATCAGACACGTCGGTCTTTCGAGAGGAAAGGAAGTCAAGTTTGGAAACTTGAAGACATGTTAGAAAAGCATTGACATGTACTGATCATTATTTTGGAAAATGTTATGAGGGTAAAATAAATAATGTGTTATTAAAGTGTTAACATAATATATAGCATGGCACAATTCAGCATCTACTTGCTAGGTACATATTTTATTGTTTAGTTAAAGAATACATCTATACTAATAATATAAAGCTGAAGATATATGATAGTAGATAGATAATATTGAATGTATATAACGAAGCACTTTATAGGTATATTATGATGCATCAAATTACATAGGCAGTTTGCTGATTTAGTAATTTATAAACCAAACAACGTGTCATATAATTTTTATTCTTAGAAATAACAACTTCTGAGAATCGCTCAATAGAGAGAATCAACCTAAACGCCTTTACATTTCCAACGACGTAGGCATTCCACAACTACATATCGCTATTTGCATAATTAAGTTCTCCTAAGGAGTGGTTCTGTTCCGTTAATAACTTCTCGTTACATGTATGAATATTCGATTGCCACCGCCAGCTTATTAATCAGTTTACAAATAGGTTTTATTTTTACTTGACCAAGGAAAAAGTTGTTCTTAAAGTGGTCTTACTTCAAATTTACCTCGTACAATTTTGAAGTATTTGTTTCAAACATCTCAAGTAAAAAACAAATAAAAACACCTCTGATTCACATTCAAACATTCTTTTCTTTAAGATTTCCTTCCACAAAGTACAAACATGCAGGCAGAGGGGCCAAAATCTAGTGAAAATACAAAATCTGAATAAAGAGCCACTTATTTCACGAGCAACGCTGCCGAAATACATCGTAAGAGGAAAAAATAGGCAACAGTCTTCAACCTCCGAACTGCTTACGAAGGAAAACTTGAACTCCGTACTAGGTGGGGGTAAGAGCGTCCCGTTTAATATGCACCTCACAATAGCGACCCAAGTTTGAAGTAAGCCCTTGTAACGGCACTTTATCTCCCCTCAGCGCTTTATCGCAAGACAATGCGATTAGACGTCTTAATCTTGAAGGAGTGGTCACCTGGTTTTGCGTACATGTCAAATGTATTTTCAGTAAGATGAACATATTATTAATATACGTATATAATTCTTTTGTCCTTATTATTCCGCTTACAAAGCTTTCCAAGCTTGTTCATGCCGTGAAATGTAGAATTATTTTCAATAAAGTAAAAATACTTCCTTTAACAGAAACCTATAAAAATGCGCGAGAATCCACAAGACTTCATAAGAATAAAACTGTTATCGAATCGAACAATATGACCTAATTAAGCAAGGCCGACGACGAATTGTGAGATGAAAAATGATTACATAAAATCTAAATGCATTCACAATTATATTAAGCTAGGGGATTCGACGAACATTTTCCTGCCATATACGACATACTCTTTAATCTATTTATACTGAACGTCTATACCGATTTTAATTCCCGTACTAAAAAGATAGATAATAAATAATAAAACAATTTATGTCGGTTAAAATTGCGAATCTAAGCCATTCTAGAATTTGCTTAAAGACAAAAAACTTAGGAGTTTAGAAGTTCAGAGACATACGCGGACATAAGAATTATATGTACATATATAATTTTTCACGTTATACTACTCACACGATGACGACCAAACCGACAGCGGTATTTATTTATTACTAGTATAGTACATAGTAGTAGTACATATTTATTACTAGTAACCAACTGAATTTCAGTTTCGGGAAATCTATGCCTTAGTATCTTCAAACGAAAATCTGTTTTAAGAATATTCTTTAAACTGACATTTATTTTTTATTTGTAAATGGATAGAAATAAAAAAAAATAATAAATCAAAAGATATAGCGATAAAAAATGACTATACATACATAACCATACTATAGTATTAAATGTGTCATGGGTGCCATTGACAACATACATAACAAGAACATATACACCCAGACTGAGAACAGGAATTTAAACTCATTTAAATCTAGGCCTCGCTGGATATCAAACACAGAACACGTTAATGAACAGACTCTAACGATAATCATTACGCCATATAGATCGATTCTCAAAATTTTTAATGTACAGATATTGATCACGTAAAATTTCATTATATGTACTACGTACTTCAAATTACAAAGTTACTTATTTTTCAGAGTAAACTATGGTATTATCCTCAAACAAAAAGATTATCAGCACACGTTTTACATGAATGGAAGCTTAATCTAAAACGCTTATTAATTCCGGGCTTTGAATTATAAGCATGTTCCGAACCTCCCAAACATTAATACAGTATTAAGCCTTATGAATAATTTCTAATGAGAATTATAAAGGGTTTCAGTTCTAAGTGTTTGACGGTTTGAGATCCTAAGACACCATTTTGACTTTTTTGGGCTTGTACGATGTATAAAATCTAGGTACTCTACTATACATATTAAACTATCCATTTCCACATTTTTGTTTTAAATTTTTTTTTACTAAAATAAGTTCTTTTTTACTTTTAAATACACCAACATCGTGTACCAATACATGTTATTTAAATAAAAAACCAATTAATCCGTATTACTTAACTGCTTAAATAAAAAAATAATAATAAAATTTAAAACAATCCAAATTTGTGTGCCAACTTATGTCCGAACTTCAACTGTCTTGCGTTACTGTTATATAACTTTCTGGTAGCGTTTTTACTTTTCCTGTTCCCATTCAATAATTCCTTATCAGCGCAAAAAATATATTTATACGGCACAACTACATCCTAAATAAGCCGAAAAGATAAACTTAGACAAACGGCAAAAGTTTTAACTGCGCGGTCTACGATCTGACGTCAGTGTAAAATACCTTCCTCACCCAGGGGTAGTTCTAAACAAATTTGGGGTCTGGTCACGAGAACAATATAAGATCAAAGGCATGTTTTCACAACTTGCCAACACGAGGGGTGGTTCGTATGATAAGGTTGGATTCACATCGCCCCAATCTTCGAAAGCCGTTTTTTACACCCAGACAATGATGGCTGGACGATGCGATGAATGGACATCGAATTTTTGATGCATGATCGAACGTTCGCACTAGTCGACAAAAACGATTCAACGGCCAATAATAGTTATGGTTTTATATTTAGTCTATGGTTATAACTGAGTACGACGTCAAATGATATATAAATGATCAAACATAAATACAACAAATAAACCATAAATTGTCAAATGATGGTTTATTCCACTTAAGCAAAGCTTTTCTAGCAGGAAAAACGTTAAAAACAAAAATGAAAAATATTTTTAACGCAAAAATGCATTAATTTTAAGGCGGTTGTTTAAAATAACATTTAACACAATTTCATATTAAAGTTTTTACATTTTTAAGCTATAACACGTACTTACGATATAAGTATTTAATTTACACCAATACTTTAACCAAATTAACAAAGATCATGGTCAAGACACTAATAGCAGTAACTATGTATAAAACAGATAAGCCTCTCAATTTTATGTCTACCCCCACTTCACGTTATTAGAAACCACTATACACGATACTAGCGCCATCTATAATACAAAACCGTTAAATGTGATAATTATTGAACTAGATTTATAATTGGTTCCGTAAAGCATCGATTTTCACAAACGAAGTAAGCCGTTATTAATATACACTTAAAAAAATATTTTCGCGTTCGTGTTGTTAAAATAGTCTGTCTTTTCGAACCGAGGAAATCTTACTATATATATTTTTAGACGCTTACTGAAGGTTGAACCTTACATGCTACTATGAGGTTATGTAAGCAGGTAAGCTTGAAAATTACATACGCCTGTCGGCCCAGTGTATTCTAATGTTGGAAGTGCGACCCCTCATTTAACTAATTTAACGCTAGATGTCGTCCCTGTACAGTTAAAATCCCCACGTCCCAAGTTTAACCATTACGCAAGTCCAGGATTCATTTTCATGGTAATAAAATTCGAATTTTAACGTTATTACTAACTGTTATTGTTTTCTACGGTCTATTTTATTGTAGGTTTTTGGAGTAGATTCATTGGTTAGACAATAATGCTATCGACAGATAATCAGACAAAAAAATCAAAAATATACAATTTTACACACATATACTGGTCTATCGATAAAAACAACTCATCGAAATCTAAATATATTTATTCGGCCCCTAATTTAATATGTAAACTTGTACTCGAATCCTTAAACGAAAAACACAAAAATATAGAAAGCTATAAAAAACAATGCATTTTGTTTTCTCTGAAATACGAAGGGGTATCTTCACTTAATTTGACTGTAATGTGAACCCAAAATCCTAACAAGGATTTATCTTCAAAAGTTTGCGTCATTACCAACACTACGCTGCTCCGTAATCCCTACTATCTAGTAAATGAAAATACCATACGATCTAATTGCTCGGAATGAAGTTGCAACTTTATAAATATCCAATTTATTTACACTGATGTGTTCTCTTTAGAGGACATTATTTTCTACAGTGACCTAACGGACTGTAAAACCGTCCCAACAAGTGTAATACGGCGAAAATGTTGCAATTACTTCTAGGTAATGGTAATGTTTGTCTTAAATAACTTGGGGTTTCTAATATTCTATGTAACTTAGTATACAGGCCATCACAACCAACTAAGATAGTGTCTTATTACCGAAACAGCAAGTCTACCACGATTGTGCAGTCCGGTTGAGGTACTACTATGAGAACGATGGAAATATAACAAATTTCTTAGCAATATTTTCTTTTACCGGGGCAAACTATAATTGATAATTATTGCATGTATTTGCGTTTCAAATTTGAAGCATTACTTCCCCAAATGTGATTATAAATAGACATATTGACAAATAGGATAAAAACCTATACAACTTTGATTTACTTTGACTCTAAATTACTCCGTCATTTATGATCGAAATAACGTTACAACCTGCAACGAATTATTAACTCAAAGAATAAAGTATTGCAACCCGGTCTGAAACTGGGACTGACAGCTCTACGTGCCCTCCGGAGTACAGAAGCGGTTGAAAATGTTGTCACCAACGGTCACCCATGTTGCCATTGACCGCGCCAGCAGTTGCTTAACTCGGCAGTCATTTCTATTGTAAGTTACTTTACTGTACTCACTTTACTAGTGTTCGTTGTTTCAAAAAGATTAGCAAAAGTCTTGTTAAATCCCATGACCCCGGCCAAATCATTCAACTTTAAGCGGTACATATTACTAAATATAAAAATCTCTGACTCGGACTCAATTATGTTAAATATTTAATTATAACTAAATATAAAGCTGACGTGAAAATCGATAATCAGAGATATTTCCTACCATCTGAGTTGCGAACTGTCTTTTATAAAGCTTGTTTCGCAAGTCCCCGCTATTGTTCTGACAACAATAAATAGCCCTATCAACCAAACTTGAAATTAGGGTTGTCAAAATACTTTACGTATAATTTAATGACAAAACCAGTTTAAACATATTTCTATCGTTTTTCACTTACGTTCCATTAAAGGAGTAGAATTAAAAGTACCTAATAATAATAAGTATAAGTATTTTATTATTTAAAAAGTTACGATTAGAGTTATATTTTTTAGACAAAATTAATACTTAACTAACTTTTTTATCTAAATAGGCGATAAAGAAGAAAACGAACCACGTGACGGAAAATGGTCATCTCCACCCATAGATACTAGCGAACACAAAAAGCGTCACTGATACGTTGGCGACTAAGAAAAAAGAGTAGATAGAAAGGTAGTACTGTCTCTCAAGCCCTCACACGATACAGGAGGAGTAATTTTGCGGCTGACTAAAACTAGATGGCGTTGATAGATAGAAAAGTAATGATATTAATGAAGTAACAATAATATGAAATCCTCACATGAAATCCTGTCACCAAACAGGTATACTATTATTATACGTAATGCTATTAGACGTCAGCTATCTTTTCTATGGTAAGAAGTGATAATATGATTCCGCCAATAATGTTAGGATTAGTCATCTAAACATAAGCCTACTTGATAGATCAATTGATATAAATCACATACAGAAGTATAGCAGAGGTTAAATAAATGACGATAAATTTTCATTATCATTACGAAATCCATAAAGATTGCCATTATCTGACAACCCTTGCAACTATATCCACCATAATGATAGTAAAACCAATTTTGAGTTGCATTAACCTGCTCCGAACAACTATCGCAAATCTAAGATAGTTGGGGCCGTGAGAGACGGATTTGGAGCAAAACCTATCAGATCTCGAAAACAACTTCCAGATTTCAACTAGTAAAGAATGCATAGCACGCAAATATACCGTTCTAAATGTGAAATCGAAAATACGAATTGGTATATTGAACGCCACAAAATACACAGACATGAAATAGAAATAAATGTTGGCATAGTTTAAAAGGTTTTGGTAAAAACTGTAGTAATAAAGAAATGACTGAAGTAAAAACGTTATTACAGAAAATCCTTCACATCACTTCAAATAACCATTTAAACTATGCACAAATTAAAACTATGCATACAAGATATACTAGTAATAAGAACGTTTATGATAAGTTGAACATAAATATTTTAAATGACGTTAATTTTATCTTGATAATGAGAGCAATCAGTTTACCAACTTCTTAAGAAAAGCTTCCAAAATCTCATCATAATCATGTAATTTGTCATCAGCAAAACCTATGAACAGAAAAATCTATCATTGCATAAGGTCTATTTCTTTATTTCACCTCATATATTCAAAACGGTGGCAAGTGGCGTATTAGCTAATTTGTTTATGTTCTAACGATTATTATCTATATCTAAAAACAAACTGCCAGTAAGTGATAAAGAAGCAAGTACCTATCAGATCTTACAAACTGAACAGATCCGAACTAATAATGAATGCAAACGACAAGAACATATTTCGAAGCAGGCACTCAAGCATTTCAAACTTAGTAAAATGTTTTATGCCTATTAATTTAACACCTACTACTAAACTTGCTGTTTCGAATGGTTATTAATTACTTACTAATACTTAATAATTATCATCGTATAACATTATAATTCATTACTAAAAGCAATAGATGTATACGAGACAAGAAAAACATTTCTGATTCTTAAGCGTTTGCTCCTGTTGCAACCTGGAAACATTGGTGAAGGAGCAGTCATAACATCACTAGGCCCGTGTAATCATTTTATACTGTTATACGCAGTAGACAGGGGCGTCATTAATGTATTAACTAAAGAAAAGATTAACCCAAATAAAATAAGCAAAGATACATCGTGATGAAAACTTGTTGCACAATTCGTACGAGGTAGGAAAGCAAATGTAACGAATGAAGAATGCAATACGAATTTGCAATATTTAACCGCATTAAGTCGGACACTTCAACGAAAAAGCCGGGAACTCAATTATAATATTTACAATAAGCCGTGCTCGTCGGTCCGTCCTGTTCGAGCGCAATATTGAAATGGCCCAATTTGCATAGTTATTATAAACATGAGTGGCTCGGGGGTGAGACAGAGCGAAACGGCAGACGTGGATAATAGAAACGACAGAGATGAAAGATTAGCCGATCATTTGCAACATGTTTAACCGAACGTGCTTGGACCTGTCCACCTTGTTAACAGAACGCAAATATTTGGACCACAATAATCTGAACAACTATCAAAGAGGCCGCTATAACAGTTATGTTGTTTGTCCACGGGCGATTTTTTAAAGCGAATGACGAATGCCTGATGACGGATGGTCGTAGTAAAACGGAAGTATTACGAGAGCTCTCTGAGTACTGTAGTCCGATTAATGGGAAACTGTCACAAACACTACGTATCGATAAAAAGAGGAATATCGATTTGTTAGTAATAAGCGACCGTCAAATACCGCTCACCTAATAATACTATTTCTAGAACTTGTTGTTTGTAAGACATTAAATAATGATTACATACATATTTCAACTTCGATAAAAAGCCCTGGATTTGCTTGCTATCTCAAATCTTTTGTCCCAAAAATAGGTTATAATAGTCAAACTGCTATTAAATGACTTACTAATGAATTAATAATATTTATTTTTCACGAACCCATTAATGAATATTTTTTACAAATTATGCTATATTCACATAGAAATTTAAATTATTGACAGAAAGACAAAACTCTCAGATGTATTCGTTAATCGAGACGTTGGCGGAAGTTTAAACATTTAATATTTATTTATTTCTGTAAATGTAACAATGGATACGAACACTGAAGAGATTTCGTTTAAATTTTAGAGATAATAGGTGGTTAAGTATAATTTTGAAGCTGTCAGAAATTTGCATTTCAAATAAGTTTAATGACTAGCTAGTGTTCGTTAAACTGATGCCTCATGTAATCAGTTACATAGTAACTAATACTACTACTAATATCTTAAAGATAGTTATTAAGGTAATTAATAAATAGGAGCACCTTATAAATATTTACTCGTCTCCAACTTATTATATTGGAGTAAAAAAATATTTCACGCACTTAGGATTAGCTGAAAGTTAATATGAGTAAAGTAATTTTATAAATAAACAATATTACTTTCGTCCTTCAATACTATGACCACAATTTTAACCTTGACGTTCGAGGTAATCTAATAACTTCGAAGTCTATAAACCAAGTACTAAAAGAAAAGATTTTTATAGATACTACCTAGATACCCATTGAAACAGTCACTTATCTTAAAAAAATATATTTTAACACACAATTTTTATGTCTCTAACAAACAAACGAGCAGACAACACAAAAGTGGTGACACATAAGTATGTATGTGGTCACAGTCGCTCATGGACATCAGCGACACAAAAGCCATGCACTTGCGTTGCCGGCCAAGGAATAATGAAAGAATAATGTTAGATAAATGAATAACTACACACTCATAGCTCCACACTACGATTTCCTGTATCGTGAGTGCCATGGACAAGACAGAAAGATACAAAGAGCCAGACCGAGAACAAAAATTTTAATTCAGCTTTCAAATTTTCGCCTCGCTACTACTACTACTAGTAGGGTCCTTTGAAAGGTTGTTTGGAATTTTGACCATCACTGGAGTGATCTCTTAGGCGGCTTGTCTGCATCTAAGTCGGCTGATGCCTTCAACCCATTAATGGCCCACTACTGAGCACGGGTCTCTCCTCATCACTGAGGAGGTCTAGAGTACACTCCACCACGCTGCTCCAATGCGGATTGGTGGAGGGATGACGGCTATTAACAAAAAGAATGCAAATGCTGATGCAAAGGCTTCGTCTCTGGATGACGACAGTTTTAAGAGACCAAGAGAAAAAATTATCACGGTACAAACTTAGGTACTGGTAGATTATTTTACTTTGATTATTATATAAGCAAACGAACTAAGAGTTTTACAAAGCAGAAAGGTCCTTTGCGCTTTGTTATGCAAAACCGTTTGCGAATAGCGTGACAGACAAATACTGCATATAATTAAGCACTTTCCAGTTTTTCTTTACACCTCGGTATATTATTTTATTTATTTCAAATCAAACACCTAGAACAAAAGTAGCACTTTCATTTGAAGTCGTTCTATTTCATAAGCGTTTCATTTATTTCATTTTTACATTCAACTACGGTTGATAGTCAACTCGAAAAACCCTTCCATGTTACACATTTTACTGCAGTCAATAAAGCAACGATTCTAAGGAAAGTCAGTCTGTTTCAGCCTACTATATATCTGTGTCAGCCTACTATATATGTACATATGTTGACCTAAGCATACATAAAGACTACATCTATTTATTTGTGGTCTTAAGAGGAAAAGATTTTCATATGCATAGGCCTTTACAAGGATTTCCTGTGAAGTATTATGAACGAAGCTGTAACACATCACAAACGAAGACCCTATCTGTACCAGAGAATTAGGGAATCACACCAAGAAGACTACAGATTGAGAAGAACACACAACAAAAAACAATCAAATACATTGGACGTTAATTTTTAATTCTGCAGTAATTTTCTGGTAAGGATTTTACTCTTTTTCCCTCTTCTACGAAAAGAAGATTTCGAAAGCCTGAACAAGACAATATTCAAATAGACAATACGTTGGTATTTTGCCATCACTTATTTTAGGAGGTAGCGATGACAAATTAGTATTAGATATTAATCACGTTCGTAAGTTTATTGCGACTTAAAAGAAGCCATGTACGACATTTTGTTATAATTGGTATATATGTATACCTTTATTTTGGACTAAATCGATTTACCCTTTAAGCGTATCCATATAATGTTTTATTGCTCGCACACGTAATAAACCGCAACACAGCCAGTAAATTAGCTAATCTACCCAAATAAATAAAATTGGAGTGTCTGTTTGTATATTAAAATAATCGCTTTTTAGTGAATGCTTATAAATGTATACACAGTAAAATAAATAAATAACGCCACACTCTCATAGGCCCACACTAGGATACCCTGTGTCGTGGGTGCCATGGATACAGAAATACAATTACACACACACCCAGACTGAGAACAGAAATTTAAACTCATCATTCAAATTTCGCCCTCGCTGGGAATCGAACCCAGGACCCTTCGAACGGCGGTC
>DWJN01002079.1:0-16083 GCA_018248895.1 Carystus phorcus | reverse complement strand
TTACAGATTAGGATACAAAAGGCGGACTTAATGCTAAAAGCATTCTCTGCCAGTCAACCTTTGGGCAGTGGGACAATGTTGTAGGCGGTTACAAAAGAGGAAAATATGAAACTTATAATAGAAATACCTATTTTATAATATACTTACTATGCAATAAAAACACACATAAAGATACTATAAATATGCCAGATATTACATAAATACAAACAATATGCAATATATATATATACATAATATATAATATACAATATATACATTTATTCATACATATGAGATGATGTTTAGCTTTGTTTTTTTTTAGTAAAACATTATTTTTGAAGACGATGTTTCTGTTCTAAATATTTTTATTCCCATTATTAATGCTTAATTTATTTCTACATTGTTTTATTTGTAAAATAAGTTAATGCTTCACATTAATACTTTATATTAATATAACGACGTAAGTGTTACGATAGACCAAGGTTATGATCACATTAACTTTGTAAGAGGCTGTTATTCACTCTCCTCTTGATGACTCCCATATCAAAGGTGAACGGCGTCATCGATGAGATCAAACTATCACAGTCTTTTGCGGTGAACATAACGCGTCATTCGTACCCTCGGGATATTTACGGTGTTGACTTGCCGTCCGTCGGGATGTTCTATGAAAGAATGGGACTGACAATTTGGAGTCAAGTTTAAACGGCTTTAAATTAGAAAGCAAATTTTAATTAAATATGCTATAAGCTTAATATATATAAAGTACGTGTCATGGTCTTTGTCCGCTATGAACTTCTAAACTACTTATAGGGTTTTAATCAAATTTAGTACACAGTGTCCAGTTTGATCCAACTTAAAGGATAGGATAGGTTTGGTTACATCTCAATTTATAGTCGCAATATTATTTTATTGCAAGTTATTTGTTTAATATCTTACAAAGAATTAGTTCCATAAGATTCTACCAGATGGTGGGGATAATTAGGATGCTAAATTGAGTATTTAAACCTTAGTCACAGCAACGCGTGGCCGAGTCTGCTAGTAAGGTATAAATATCAATATTAATTAATATTACGGTCGGAAAGGATCACTCTATATACATCTACAATACTCTGAGATATGTTTTTTAGTGATAAAACTACATTATTACTTCTTGACATCTGTGGAAGTGATAGTCCAATTATTTCATATCATCTTCATCCCTGACATGAATACGAGTCCGTCAGCGAGGTTAACACATCTGCATTCTAATCCGTGAGGACCCACGCGAGCATATTTGGCTACAATTTACATATACCTCTCTTGACAAGAGGGAAATGAATGTTCCCACCGAGGATTTTTAGGTAAGTAACTGTCTGAGAAATGAGTAGACGAGTCGTGATAGGATGTAGTTATTAACGCTCTTGAACATCCGCGACATCAAAGCCATCATAGATGCGGTCAAGAACGAAGAGAAACGAAAAAGTACTGGCTCAAGCGGGAGTTTGCTTGGTTGCTGGTTTGGAAGCTTGCTGGGAAGTAGGAACAGAACGAATTGTTTGGCGGCTGACTCGAGCCAGAGGGATAACTAGCCTGGCGGCTTCAAGGAGAGACCATCATTTTAGTGATAATATTAATGACTAATAATATTTAAGGTGAAGAATTTTTTATATGTTGGTAAACATTACATTCACTACAGAGGTGTGTATAGAGGTTATAATTCGGCTTGAAAAGGTTGGGAATTATCAGCTGGGATATTCAACCATACATATTTGCTTTCTGGTTGTGGTGGTTTGATGTGCTCATGCCGCTACAGAAGAAATCCTAGAATAGGATATGTGTGAACGGCAATTTATTTGTCTATTTAAAAAGTTTTCATGTGTCATTGACCTGCTTATCAATGTTTTAATATGTGTTAATATCTTTAATCGGAAAATCTAATTCAAAACCCATTTATAACATACGGTATTCCCCATAAAATACTTAAATTACAGTCCATATATTTTCGGTTTTTTAATTCTCACTATGTTGTTACAAAGTTCAGAAAAAACTTGCATTTGATAGTATTCAAACAGGAAATACATGAAAACAGCACATTACATTGCTTTGTTTTTTTTAACCCGCATGGACACTTTAATTAACTTTCTGCCATGGCGTACGATAAAATCGGATTTCGAAACCCGCACAGCTAATGTAATCCACAGGTCCCTTTTTAATCTGGCCCTTTCGAAAGAAAAATATAAAACAGATTTACAACACGTCAAATGCGATTTAAATTCGCAAAATAATATTTTGCTACCGAGAAACTGTGTCAAGTAAGTCGTATTTCGTAATGGACGAATTTCGTCAAAAGATCACAAAATAAGGGACACGAAACATTTTTAGAAAAATATTTTTCATACAACGAATTTATTTCTTTAGTAAAAAGATTCGGTTAAAACATAGAAACAAAATTGAATACAAAAAAGGCAAAAAATTTTAACAAACAAAAGACAAGTAACCATTTACTGTCAGCTGCGTAGAAAACGGAGACAATAGAAATGGTACAAATATTGATTGGTATACAAACCGATGTAGCCAATGGCTTCAACCCACTAATTGCCCACCGTACCCTGTACGGGTCTCCTCATTGATGGACGTCTAGAGCATACTCCAACTCGCTGATCCAATGCGGATTGGTGAAGGGGTTGGAAGCCAACCCAAGTGTCGGAAGATTTTATACCGTTTGAACGCCTCCGTCATGGCTTTTACAACTGCTATCTGCGATAACAAATTGTCAATTTGGATAGCTTAACGTGCCCTGCGAAGCACGAAAACGCTCAAAATATATTTACCATTAGCTGTCACCCATCCAGGTTATTCGTCTGGCTTTAACTTTAATCATAAATCGGATGTAAATATGGATGTTGCGCTTCCTCTTTGACAGGTTACGTATGGGTGGTGCCTTTTCTACTCTTGAGGTCCATAGCACGTGACTGACCAGCTTGTTTTTTGAATTCTATTTTTAAAACGTCGTTCTTTTAATTTTGAATAGTTTTAGCACGAGCGAGAAATTGTGAGTTGTTGACGCGTGAGTTCAAATAAAAATGTATAGAACAACGTTCTTTTTTAGAAAATGTAATGAATGTAATACTTTTATCTTTCAGTATTGCGATGTTAAATATTTCTCTTATATTAAACAGCTGGATTACAGGTCGTAGTTTTTGTAAGAAAACATTTATTTTCGAAGCCGCTGACTTAGAACAAATCCAAGTATCCTTGACGGGACCAATGAACCGTGCTATTCTTCGTGTGCATTATTTACATACGACTTAAAGATGCATTTAACAAGGTTTAAAATTGCAGCTCACTCGGTCCGTACAGATTTAGAACGTTAGCTCTATAAAAGGCTTAGATCGTCTCGGAATGCGCGCAAGCAGTTCAGTTTAGTAATATTGGACCTAAGTGGATTTGCTTAATACAGGCGATTTTTTACACTTGCAGTAGGTTTTTATTAAAATTTACTACAGTGAATTTTAACCTATTCTATCTACAGATAGACAAAAAACCGAGAATCATAAATTCAGGTTCATATTTTTTCTCAAACTAAAAAAAAATCTTGACCTTAAAGAAAGGTTTTATTAGATCGTATAATCTTTAACTGACTTAAAATTGACAATGCTGACCTCACTTGATAATAAGTGGTCAATACAACTTGCCCAGAAAATTTTTACTATTAATTTTTTTCCAACTTATAATATACTATTCTTACTTTTCAAATTTATTACGTTCCACAGTAATAAAATGATTATTTTTATTTTTACTTATCCTTTTTTTAAGCAAAATATCAAAGTACGGATCCACGTCTCATGTCAAAGCAGCGGTTAATAAGTAAGTAGGTGTACATTTAATATATTAGGCAAGCATTACGGCGCTTACCTGCTGTTCATACAATGAGCCCTATGAATAAAATATTCGCAAGCGGACCGTTTTACACGACCTATTCCATAATTTGTGTATCTCTGCAAATTATGTCTTCCCTGCGGGACGCCGGTGGTGTCTAAATCATAGAAATATAGCATATTATATGACTATAGTCACAATAAACTTTCTTACATCTAACTCTATACTATATAGGTCTCTTTGTCTGTATTCTGTTTCCTTAAGTAGTTTGCGACAAATTAAACATGTGTTGCTCTGTAAAACAAAGTTATTTATTTGTAACTTTTCACATTTGGAAAACATAAATGAATTATCTTAAAGTAATAACACTAAACAAAGTAATAACCTGTAAATTAAGAAACTATATTTAAAGTTTATTTGTTGCTCTTAATTCAATAAAATAAAATAATTTTGAAAACAGCATTGACAAGCAGACACGTTTTATCTTTCCTTATAAGTAGTATAGTATAGTAATAAACTTACATTCATATATTATTATTGTAGTAAGGATTGGGGTGTGTGATAATTATGGCATAGGAGGACATACTGTATACTCTGTGAATTATATAGACGGGAAAATAAGACAATCTAAATATGGTATAGACTTTATTTTTATAATATAAACACGTTCAATTTTATTTACAGGTCTGGGAAAGTTGATCAGTTAAACAATCATTTAACAGTGCGACAATCCGGTATTCGTAACAGGTCTCCAGAATATAGGTAAGTACTTGACTATTCATAACATAACTGGTATGTTTAATAATATTGGAATGTAAGTCCAAATGCTAAATAATGCAACTTTATAAATTTTTTCTCTTAGTTTTTTTGTTGCAACCCGAGTATTTTTTTAAGTTACTTGTATCTTAAAATTGACAAAAAATAGTCAAATACTTACAAATATTACGCAATACAAGTTTTATGTAAAATTACAATAGGTAAGATATAAATTAACTTTTAGGAATCATTATTTTTTACTTATAATCTGCAAAATGTTATAAATGATTAAATAATAATGCACAAGGAAGGTCCAGGCTGTAGAAAATTACAATGAGTTGAATTTAATCGGAATATCACCACTATTCTATTAAAATTATCCTAAACATCTGGCAGTTTTAAAAAATGTTTAACATAAATGTTTGATAATCATGTTTTGTTAAATAATTTATATGCGACAGTCATAAGATTTATCTACTAAATAGTTTTAAATATGTTTTCGTCGTTGGCTTGAAATTAAGTTACACATATTCGTCTAATATTCAAACAGAATTTCAAACCTAGAAACGAGAAACCAAGCCATTACTGTTATTACGATGCAATGTACATATATAACACAGGATATATTATATACCCTTTATTAACTAATTTTCAGGGGTGTTGAATATGTTAAATAATTTTTATTGCAAATTACTGTAAGAATTTTCTCTTAAACCTTTATTTAAATACACTGCAGACGTTGAAATATAATTGTGAATATAATTTATATCAGATTAAATTCTTCGGTGCCTTTTACCGTATAATTGATCGAATGGATAAACATTTGAGATTGAAATGATCGATTTCAATCCAGATTACGAGTTGGATTTGCCCACTGGAGATTGTATCACTATTTTATTTTACATCAGTGATTATACAGATACCTCGCGAGATATCAAAGGTTTCTTAAGTTGATATAAAGCTCTTGTATTTATTGCCAGCTTTACATACACAACAAACATTCATATTTTGTCTACAATTCATTTACAACACCATTCCTAGCACGTCATTAGATGACGGCCATCTTTACATTTTTAAAGCACAATAATTTTTTGTATATTTTTTTTATATTTTAGTAATATAATAATATTTTGCTAATCAATTTATATGACTAATTTATTCATACGTATATTTTGTATCAATGTATTTTGATAATATGCTACAGCTACACGTGAAAATATGTGATAATTATTATTTTCGTGTTTTGTAGATAAAAGTTAAATAATAAATAATAAAATGGACGAAAATATTATCTACAAGGACAGGATATAAAAAAAATACTATTACTACACAAAAGCAAACGCTCCCGATGAACAATATTGCTTATCATGGATAATATTTCAATGATTGCCTGAATAATATTCTTTAATATTATTTTATTGCCATTACGTATAACTGGTTGCTTTGTTGCACGATATTTTACGAGTCATTACAAATAATGCAACTTAAATTACACTAAATCTGTATCACATAATATTATTCGATTAAATTATGACTTAATTAATATTATAAATAATAATATTCGTAACATTAATATGGCAACGAAACATGTTTACTAGCTAAGCACCTATCAGTAGGATTTTATGTATTTACACATCTGTACACTTCGTCAGTAGAAATAGTCCATTCATGTGTACTATACATGTCTATTACACATTTCTAATAATAAATCCAATGCCGATACTACAACAATGATAAATAACTTCACAATCTATTACGACAATAAATTTACATTCACAATCACGGGAATATCTGGAAATGCAGAAGTACTTGAAGCTTTCGTAACTGGAAAGTTTATTCTATATATCTACCGACCCCAAAGTATTTACAACCAGAGTTAATTGTTGATATGCTCTGTAGATTTGCAGATTAAATTTTAAATGCCTTCTGCAATTACCCGAGGCGTGCTATACACATAATCGAGTCGTATTGCAGTATCGAAAATAAATCGGTTCAGCATTAACGAAAGTCATGTAAATCGTGAAGATCAGGCTATAGATTCGATATTGCTTTAGATACAAAAAAACAGTTTAAATAAACAAGCAGTTAAGTCACTGAATCGAAAGAAAATCGATAACAATGTATCGATCATGAACATCGAGTTTTACCGAACGCCATTTGATATTGCTTCAGTTGTTAATCGATTACGAATAAACATTGGCAGTTGAATAAAAATGTATGTCAACTAATCGATTTGTTACTCTCAATTAAAGTTGCCGATTTATTTCTAAGTTGTCAACCTGATTATGTGACAGCAATCCCGATATTACAAAACCCTACCCTACAAGAGTTGGAAGCATACTTTACCACTAGTTTGGGACTAGCTGGGCAGGATATTAAAAATTCCTACATCAAACATCATTCTCAATAACATACCTATAACGCTCTAACATAATATCGTGTCTTTTAATATCGCGTACACTTAGTAATAAAATGTAACCGCTACATTCACTGTACTTTCATCATCTGTTACGCTTCGAGTCACTTCACGTAAGTCATATTATCTAGTACAGCCACAAGCAAAGTCATAGACTCACATCACTTCACACGTCACGTCAAATGATATGGAGATTCTTACGTGGTTATTGTCATTGGCTCGTTTGAGCTTCTTGTCTGCCACAGAGTAGACGAAGCGATGCTTAAGTGA
The DNA here is from genome assembly GCA_018248895.1 of Carystus phorcus. Taxonomy (NCBI): domain Eukaryota; kingdom Metazoa; phylum Arthropoda; class Insecta; order Lepidoptera; family Hesperiidae; genus Carystus; species Carystus phorcus. The sequence goes on along the minus strand of DWJN01002079.1, from coordinate 8,804 downwards.
GGGCATGGCTCATGCCGGCCAGTACTGAGAGGCCTACGATGAGGGAGATGATAGGCCTCGATATTGTAGCTCCTGCTGTCTTCGGAGGCGTCGGGTAGGTCTTCTCTTCGCCAATATACTGTCTACCACCTGTTAAAGAAAACATATTATAGTGGTGCCGTCCAAAGGATAATGGCAATATAGCTGAATAAATGGTTCGGTAATTTAAATTTAATTCGTGTTCCTCTTGTCTTATATTTTGTGTTGATAGGATTACGGTAAAGTCATATAAAAGGCCGTTATAAGTAATAGGTATTTTTTCTTTATGTAAATAATCGATAATGCAGAAAGCAGGCATCAGAAAGCCACTTGATGGTAAGTGGTTATCGTCACCCACGGACATCTAATACCAAATATATCGATGCGTTGCAGAACAAAAAAGAAGATAGAAGAAGAGAAGAGAGAAGAAAGAAGATAAAGAGAAGAAAGAAAGTACGGCTTCGGTAAAGTTTTCGGATAAGTTTTCGTGATTATCATACTATAATTCATTTCTACACGATAGATGATTTCAAATTAAAGATTGCACTAGATTTGAATTGGAGTCATTCGTGTAACATTTGAAACCACCTTGTTATCGCCGGTTTAAGATAATATCAACGTTAAAGGCTGTCAGATTGATTACGAATTACGTTATCGGCCGTTGCAATACTTCGTTTCCAATTGACCAAACTTGATCTAGTAAAAGTAACAATTTTATTTAGGTAATACCGACAAGTAGCAGACACTCGGCGGTGTGTAATTTGAGTCAATGTGAAACGACAGCTACCAAATGAAAGATAAACGTTTGGATAAAGCTGAATGTCTATATATACAATATAACTGTAACTGATCGCTGTCTGTCCATGGCGAATATATTTAAAAATTCATAATAAGGCAAGAGAACCCAAAATAATGTTTTCTTCATTTTGTCTGTATATCGGTATGTTTGTGCACGTTTATCTCAGAAACAGCTTATCCGACTGGAATGCAGTTTTCAGGATTATATTACAATGGGCTTTAGTTAATAATTTATGTTTTTTTTTAATTTAAATCGGTTAAGAAATAAAAAAGTTGTATCAATTTATGACAATCATTCATTGATTGTTAGGCGAAACGAAAACCTGATTGACGAAAATTGCAACGCATAATTTTTTTACGCTTTATAATCTTTTACTTGTTCAAATCATATCTATATTTAGTTCATAACATTATAACTGACAGTTGTCAGAACTAATAAAATAATACTAATAAAAATAGGTCAATAATTTGATACTACGTTAGTTCTCATGCATCGTTTAAAACCCTCTCTAAAAATAATCAATATCTCTGTCATCGTTTTTAATTGTGTGGATCAAACTATTCAATTTAATGTTTAACATTTATGTCTCACACAAACATTTAGCCTGGATACCGAAATTTGGACCAACCGGGTACCGACTGCAATATATTGGATACCAATTGTATGTAGGTCAGCGGAATAAACTGCGTCAAATTTGACGTTTGATACAAACATTCTTGCCTCACATAAACGTCTACCCTGGATACCGAAATTCGGACCAACCGAGTTCCGACTGCAATATATTGGATACCAATTGTATGTAGGTCAGCGGAATAGACTACGTTAAATCTGACGTTTGATATAAACATTTACGTCTCACATAAACGTCTAGCCTGGATGCCGAAAGGACCAACCGGGTACCGACTGCAATATACTGGATACCAATTGTAAGGTGACTCACCAGCATCTTGAACACCAGATCCTTCTTCCCCGGAGCCTTCCGCATCGTAAGCCGCGTCGTCATCAGTGTACGACCTCCCAGAGCCCGAGCCTTCGTCTCCTGCCTCATCCCCTTGCATAAACGCCTCCGCCGCCGGCGCGCTGCCACCCCACGAATGGGACACTAGCAACTGGATAATGACACGTGGTTAAACATATCGCCTCTTTTCTAGAGCAACGTGACATCTCATCAAAAGCTTTTCATATATTCAACATCCCTAATACAGACACACAAAACATGCACGCACGTCTTTAATGACACACATTGTATGTAACAGTTGTGTAATCTATGTGTATACTATGTCCTAGAAATAAGTTTAAGTAAACGCCGTTGGATTATTGAATAAATAAATATCAAATCATGAATCCAAATATTCGGCCTCTCTTGGAAGATTGAAATGTGTGATTCGGGATCTCATAATATGTACCAAGTTTTCCTCAAGCTCAAGAAATAAATAATGATATTGTCGTTATGCATAGACACTTCACACGCGATAATAACATAATAATATAAATGCAATGAAAAACATTCTTCTCTTTATGTTTTTATGTTATTATTATGTTATTACTAAAACGGTTTCTAGATATTCAATGAGCGTAAATAACTAATAATCTTTACTAGTTAACCATCAGAAAAACTTAACAAGATATAAATAAGGTTTTTCTATGACTGTAATAAGTATTCAGTAATTCATTATGATACTAAACAAGAATGTACGTGTTTGTAACATCTAAGTACATAAGCCGTTTTGCGTTAACGAACACGAAATCAATTTAGCTTTTATGGACCGCTAAGTACCTTAGGAGATAGCGTGTAACAAAAACGCTGATAAAAAGGGGATAATATTACCGCAAACTCATTTATCATTATCAAACTGCGCGCGTCATTAATACGGCATTTGTAATCGAGTAATATCGGTTAATACTTTACTTCATTACCTTAATTCTATGTCCTTATTTATCCAGGATATGTTTTATCTTTATAAAAAGGCATCGAATATTCACGAGTCTAACACTACATGGTTTTAATTTACTTAGTGATTCCCGGGAAACTGGCCTCATATTACGATTTTATCAACGCAACAACGATAGTAAAATATGAGTCAGAATTACCATTAAGATAGTATCGTGCAAAACAGACGCTTTTACAAGCAACAAGAACACAGGAATCTAACGATTATTGCCCCGGCACGAGTAGGCTTATACTAGATGCAGTTTGTTCTTGCTGTTATCAGCAGTAGATACTTGATATACATAAATTATGTATAATGGAAACTAGCATGCGATGCGTAGGCGTTGACAGAAGACAGTAAAATTTACAGTGGTCTAAACTACGAATACTTGTATTCTAGGTCTGAAATATTTGGGTTTTTATGTAAATAGTGTAAAAACGAGACGACGAGTCACGTGATGATAAGTTATCACTGCCGCCTAAAGACAACAGTGAAACAAAGAAAGAAGAAGAAAGGCCAGTACTAGCTCTCAAGCCCTCGTTGGAATATGTGTAGTTTGGCGGCACAAGAGGGTTGCAGCTAGACAGGCAGACTTTATGGAAAGATGTTATCTTTATGTGAAGTCCTACTATGGACTATACTTACTTTTGTCGCATAAGAGATGAAAATATGAGATTGGTGTTTGTATTCTAAAGCATCCCAATACGTCTAATACAGTTTTAATGTAATCGAATCGTGAAAGAAGTTACGTAATCTGCTTACACTTTTATCCCCATTTTTTGAATCGATGCCGGATCGACACGGCGTCGAAACTTAGATCCAAACAAATTGAATATGGATCGAAAGGGTGACTGAACATAAGTCGAGACAGCGACAGAACTAAGTTTTACGGCAACGGATGGAACTAGTTAAGAAGTTGCAACGAAACAAACTTCTGCTGAACCTACACATGAGCCTTTAGGACATTATACCTTCTTATAAAGCTTTACCCAAATGTCTTTGGAAGATTTGTCATCCCCTCTATGTTCTTGCTATATAAATAACGCGATATACTTATCGCCTCTCTAAGATTCTATGTGTCGTAGGTGACATAGAAAACAATACACGCACCCAGATGGAAAACGGAAAATTAAACTCATCATTCAAATTTCTGTCTCGCTGGGAATCAATACCAGGATATTTTGAATGGTCTTGCATGGTGACTATTGCGTCACATGTTTCATATGACAAATATAGAATATAGGAACTAACCGTTCTGGCCTGTCGCAGTCTGTCTCCCAGCGCGGCGACCCTCGAATCCTGAGGGCTGTTAGTAGTCACTTCAGGGTTGTACTTCTGGTCGCTAACTGATGCCGAAGCCACCAGAGCTTTTGTGTACCTGTGTGTACAATATAAACATAATTAAAAAAAGAAGTAGAACTTTTAAATGAGATAATTAAATTATCGGTAGTCAAAGTTATCCGTAAAGAAATATAATATTGTGAGGTGTGTAATTCTGCATATCAAGGGGTTTTGCGTTTGAGATGTGTAGTGTTTGAGAGTCATCACTTTCTTCTTTCTTATTTGACCGACATAGTATCGGTGATGCTTTTGGTGTTATCTTTGAAGTTGCTGATGTCCAAGGGCGACAATGATCTGTTATCAACAATTGGCTCGTCTGCTCGTTAATGTAATGTATACTCTGAATATTTGCATTTAATGCCGATATTTCTGTCGCTCGGCTTCATTTCTCTTACAGTTAGTAAATCTTTATTGCAAGAGTTAAACTTGCTGAACATTTCTACTCTTGGGGATGGCTGGGTCTCGGTATCATCAAGGCAATCAAGACGGTATTCATATACGGTGTTAGAGGTTTACTATCTACAAGAGAAATGTTTTTACGTGTTTCAATCGGAGTATTATCGAACCAGTTATAATGCGGTTCTTTCTTACTTTTTACTCGGTGACGCATTGGCGAAGCCTTTGGTTCCATATATCCATGCAATTGTATTGGCTATTTTTAAGAAAAATAATTAAGAACCTCATACTCACTCTCCAATACTTTGTCCATTCCAGCAATGTTCGTTCCCTTCACTGGCGAAGTCTGGTTCGTCGCATATCCTGTCAGCTAGACTGCCAAACAGCTTCTTGCTTGTGGCTAAGGTGGCAGCGAATTGCAGCAGCTCAGTGTCGGGGGGAGGGGAGCGGAGAGCGTCACGTCTGGTGGAGCCAGGGGTTGGAGGAGGAGATGTCATGCTTGGAGTGTCCAGTGTATGCGGCGGCCCACACTCTTGCCGGACCTGTGGCAAACGATATTTGTTAGATATTGCTTCTATTACGAATATTTTACTAGGATTAAGGGCTTTTTACATTGAAAATAAGGCAGCAGAAGCAAAAATTAAGCAGTGGTATCACTGAAACATTTCTCAAGTAAATTTATTAACAACTTTTATACAACATTAACTTTGTATAATGTAAAAATAATGAGCTTGATTTAATTCAAAAGTTTATATTTTTCGTTTTAGTAACAGGAAATTAAATCTCGCTTATAAATTTTTTTTTTACTTTTATGTTTTATATTGCGCGTGAAAGCGTACACATTATTCGTAAATAAGAATCAGTTTATTTCGTTTTTCATAATTATTTATTACACTATTATTTAAATTATTGATTTTAATGCTACATTCTAAGTTACAATATAATAACAAGTTTCAATATAATTATTCTATTTTCGAAAATAAGAATTATTGTATAGGAATTATCATCAAATCGTATTACCATTTCCCCAGTTGGATTTGCAAATTGCCGAGGCTTAGACTTCGAATAATTTAACTAATGGTGAAACACTAGATGCATATCGAACTGGCTGTTAGTCAGGCATTGGCAAAACAAGTCTATATTTTGAAATAAACGTAAAATAAAGTTTAAAATTTTTGCATATTGAGCGAGTGGCAATTAAATTTACGGCCTGCATTTTAGAACAAAATTACCCTTACTCCATTCACTACTACATTTCATAATAATAAGGTTAAATTATATTTAATCTAATTATTTAGTGAAGCGCTAGGTGAACCAAAACAACAGCCGAACGTAATAAATCAATGCGTTGGTAATTATTGACATCCGTTGATGGAGATAGATAGCTCGCACGCTATCGGTGCTCGTATCATTTGTCAGTAAGATGCAGCCGAAGACTCCGCGAATATCATCGGGGACATCGGTATTCGTGCGGAAATAGCCGGCGCGGGCGCTGCCTGTGTGAACGCCCTTAGCGACGCGCGACACACGCAAATAAACCGCGTCGCGTCGAGCTCAGTGCCTGCAAATAGGCACATCTCTGCGGTGTAATACAACGATTTAATGTAATTACACTAAAAAATACAACGCGATACACAACAGCACCAACGCGGCCTTTAACTGATTCTGAGTAGGGCGGCGCGTTTGACCAACGTTAATTGTAATTGGCTCCATGTAAGTTGCTAGTTTATTTCTACTGAAAGTAGAAAAATGTATATTGTAGCACAATGGAAGCAAGATTTGTTGGAAAGCGTAACTTTTATTGCGGCAGACAGCTGTCGCGTCGCACTAGGGAAAAACTTTAATTTCTTACCGATGTTACGTCGCGGTGCGGATTTTATTAAAGAATTGCTACAGAAATAATACGAGTCAAAGAACAAATGCAATGAAAGTAATATTTTCGTTCTCGAGTTACTTTTAATGCTCACCTACACACTCTTACACTTTTCACACTCATCGGATTATCTTGTATATTGCCCGAAATACATTGAATACATAACTTAATCATTTTATGTTCAACTAGTCATCAATATACAGTCGTAACAAATATCGAGTAAATGTCAGTACGGGTGTAAATAGCGTAAATATTTCTTATTCTTACTGTTATAAATCGATGTAGCATTTTAATATATGCTGACATACCAATCACACCACGTGGCCACAATTTGCACTTTTATACGTAAAAATGAGTTAGTCAGTCGCAAACTATGACATTATTAATTTGTACATTAATTCAGTACAATAAAATCTAGCAGCACTGCAACGGAACTATCATTTAAAAGGACCCATGGATTGCCATCCTAACATTACGTAAATATATAAGCCTCGTTGGCACTCACCATCAGGTGACCCGTCTGCTCTTTTGCCTGCTTACGACCTAAAAAAATATCGATTTAAAGGTGAACAATTTAACTCCACGAACTTTCTAACTACCATCGAAACGCATGGATATATTAACTTGGCGAGAAACTAATGTAAATATAATCAATAATAGACAATTTCGGGATAGGCACGTATTGCCAAGTTTGTTCGGAGTTCGCGCGATCGTAATACGATTAGTTTTAGATGTCATTCAGGTACCGTGTAATTACTTTTGTTTCCAACCACCAACTTTAGGTACCATTAGCGTGATTCGTGTGCGTGAGAACTAGAACTTAACAATTAGATTCGCTTCTCTGGTTATTAGTGTTTAGTGATCAACGATATCATTAAGTAACTTTATCTTGCATTGGTTGCACTTCTGCGTCATCGATGTTCAATACCTAAATATATATAACACAAAAGTGGCTGACTGACTGACATAGTGATCTATCAACGCACAGCCCAAACCACTGGACGGATCGGACTGAAATTTGGCATGCAGGTAGATGTTATGCTTATGACGTAGGCATCTGCTAAGAAAGGATTTTGATCAATTCTACCCCCAAGGTGATAAAATAGGGGAAGGAAGTTTCTTAACGCGAGCGAAGACGCGGGCAAAAGCTCGTCACTTGTATAGTCAAATTGAACGAAAGCTCTGTTAGACATTGGACATTAGACTGTACACCATATCGGTTAGAATTCAAAGCGGAAAAGCTCATATCTTATCGCTCCTCTCTACGTCTGAGTCCAGGGCGTACTACGAGTTATGTTACCGTTTTCAATTGTCGTGTTGTAAACTATGACAATATATGGATAGTTTGTATGATAAGCACGAATTGACAAAACATATTCGTATAAGACAAATAAGTCCAATAGAATTCAAAGTAAGTCTGTTTTTCTTCTAAGTTAGTGCGCTTCCAACGCTACATTTCTGCTTACTCGTACCATCAGGCAGGATCCTTGTCATACATTAACATATAATGTGTAAAAAAGAACTATGGTTAGATATGCTTACATGAATCTCCACATCACTGATGAAGGCTAGAGCATACTCCATAATGAAGTAATTTATAACCAACCCAAATCTTAATACCATCTTCAGGTGGTTTTAGGCCTCCGAAAAACCATGGCGATAATCGCCAGTTCCGAGAGTTTCACGTTCTCTCTGAAGCACGGAAGCGCCCAAGCTTTCGCCATAAGCAGTCATTGTAATTAGCTTACGTATTAAAATCCTAATATCCCATTACCTTTCATTCGACGTCATTTGTTTTGTTCTATCATCTTACAGATATACGAAGGCCGTATACGTAATACAGGGGTGATCATTTATTCCATTATGGCTTATCTAACTGTCAGTTAACGTTACTCCAGCGGAACGGAACCGGCGATAGAAAGTTGTAATCACAACAAATCTCACTACAAGTAAAGGATCACTTTTACCTTGGCTTTGATACTCGAAGCTTTTACCGACGCCATTAAAATTTTTATCTATCTTTTATCTTCCGCTGTCATTCTAAAACGATACCCTGACTAGCAATTTGTCAATGACATTACAAATCATGGTCAATAGAAAGAATGCCACTTTCTAGACGCCTTTTAGTCTCTTCTGCTGAACATAGTAATGGGTCGATTAGTTGCTGTGTTTTGAATGCATTAACCAGTGATGGTCCGGTTTTAGAATTATTACTCAAAGAGAACGCACTGATTCTAAATGCAATTTTTTAACTTGTGACTATTTAGTATCTGTCTTGTTGTTAATGGCGTGTGAAAAATGTTGAATACATCATACTGTGAAAGGAGATTCCGAGGCAATCAGTTTTAATTGCAAGAAGTTGCTAGAAGTAATTCCAAATTAACCCTCGTTTTTTGTTTAGGTAAAATTTTCTATTAGCATGCTGTGTTTACCTTTAATTGGTTGT
>DWJN01002078.1:0-16095 GCA_018248895.1 Carystus phorcus | reverse complement strand
TCGGTCCAGTAGTTCCTGAGATTAGCCCGTTCAAACAAACAAACAAACTCTTCAGCTTTATATATTAGTATAGATTATTTATTAGTATAGATATGGCAGTAGTGGCATCGCTGGATGTTTTAATGAGTTTCTTCTACGGTGTCATTATTTTAGGAGTAACTAGCCACCTCCTCGCTTCAGTTCGGTTAAACAAACATAATCATTTATTCCAGTAGATTACCTAAAGAAGCACATAATATTACTAATTAGCCTCGTAACAGAATCGAAATAACTTGCAACTGTTACCCCGTCGCAAGAGATTAATTCTTTCCAATGAAGGGTATTCCAAGTTTCCGCCAAAACACAAATACAAACATTAAATATATTAAGTCGTCAGACAATAATTCCAAAAAAAATATTTAACTTTTAACTATAAGTGGGCCAAATTTCATACTCCCTCCGTCCGCGCAATTTTCGTAAAAAGGGGTCTAAAGTTTTTGCTTCACGTATTAATATATAGATTTGCTTTGCGATTTCATCAACCTTTTTGTCTTTTACAGTTTCAAGTCGTCATAAAAGGAAATCCAAATGTTTCGGAGTTGCAATATGCTGACTTAGAGGAGTGTTACGGATTCCTGGAAACATTTTTAACCGCAAATAAATACCTCGCAGCTGATCATATGACGCTCGCGGATATTGCAGCTATTGCCACTGTTACTACCATGGTGTATATAGTCCCGCTTGATGAAAAGAAGTAAGAAAAACTCAAACATTCGTAGTTCAATTTCAGTTTATAGCTCTAGAGGATTATTAAGTTAGTACTAGTCTACATAATACGTAAAGTAAAACAGTCGCGACCGTATTGGGGCGGCCTAGAATACTGACCCCAATCTCATGTCGGCAGATTAAGGTTTGATAAGAAACAGAAACCGGCCTCGCTTGATATTAAGTCTTCGAGTAAGGTTTATATGGTCAATATTATTATCAGGTCATTAATATTACTACTAATATCTTTCCGTGTAGCCTATCTTTTTTTATTAATTATAAATTAATACCTGACTACAGTCCCACCTGATGGTAAGCGGTGATGTAATCTTAGGTGGTAAAGCGCATCAACTTAGCATATTCATTGTTGAATTGAAGATATGAACATTGTAATCAAACGGCAATACCGACGCGGGCAATTTTACTCCACTCCTTCGCAGTACGTATTAGAAATGACAAATAAAAGCGTGTCGTTCATACCGAAGGGATATTTACAACAAAGGGATGGATAACCGCCGTGTGCGGGGACTTTCGATGATAGAACGGAGATGCTATTTCTCTCCGGTTAGCTATCATCCTTTAGCTTGTTTCGTCACGTCTTGAGACTCGGACTTGAGAACCAATAAGTACCTATTATTTATTCGTTCTCGTCCTTAGTTACATAAATATAACTTAATTACAACGATTTTCAGAAAAGTAACGCTTGATACTGTTTTATCAAGTAAAAATATTTTCTTCTGAGTTATGTTATTTAAGTAATCTTATAGTTATTATTGAGGGGTCTTGAAAAAGAGACCATTATATAAGTCATGAACATAATGTAACCCGAAATTTGTTTCGGGTTATTATATCATATTCTGATATGAATACGATGTTGTTCCTAAGGATTAAAGTTCTCTATAGCTGAATATGGGACTTTTCTTATTCACTAAACGTTGTGTAAAATAATCTGCTCTTGATAAAATTAGCATTTTTATTTATATCTAAGCTTTTAATATTCAATCGTGTACTAATAATAATAATAATTAATATCATTGCTTTTGATTTATTTACACGTTTGGTATCACGCAGTTTAACTCTAAAATAGTCTTTAACTAATTTTCGATCAGTATTTTTTTATTTGATACCGAAGAAACTAAATAAAGTTACCCTTTTACAGGTATCCCAAAACAAAGGCATGGATTGATGATTTTGAAAGTCGAGGCTTCTGTGAGAAATATAACAAGCCTGGTGTAACCTTCTTGGGAGAATACATAAGAAACGCTATTAATAAATAATTTCTGATTTACGTAAACAATATATCTATAACATTATATTTTGTATATGTTTATTTATGAAAGAAAAAAGTTTTTTTTCTCTAATAATAAAAGTCTGACGAAAACCAATTTAATATCTTACTTCACGTATATCGTGTTCCACTCATATCTGATAACGTGTTATTTATATCTTCTGATCGTTTGTCTGCGATTTACATAATATCTTAATATATATTGGATTACGTGCCACGGTGATTTTCCGCGATGGACTCCTAAACTACTTAACCGACTTTAATCAAAATTTGGACACCGTGTGCAGTTTTATCCAGCTTGAAAGATAGGATAGCTTACATTTATAGTCGCATTATTATTTTATTGCAAATGATTTGTTTAATATTTTAATAAGGATTAGTTCCATAAGATTCTAACAGATGGCAGTGTAAGGTAATTAGTCTGCTAAATTGAGTATGTAAACCTTAGTAACAGCAACGCGTGGCTCTGCTAGTATAGTTATAATATTACGACCAATTTAATTTCTATAATTCCATAAATCTATACATTTAATAAAACTATAATTGATCGCTGCCTGTACATGGCAAATATTACATGTAAAAATTCATATGTGGGGCCGTTATTTGTAAGAGAACCCAAAACAATTTTTTAATTTTGTCTGTTTCATTTTTATGCACGCTAATTTTAGATACGCCTTATTAAATCTGAATTCAGGTTTCAGGATTATATTCTGAAGGGCTTTATTTAACATTTAATGTTTTTATTTAAATCAGTTAACAAATAAAGAAGTTATGTCAATCATTCATTGACTGTTAAGTTGGTCGGGTCATTCAGTAGATAATACAATTCATTTAAACATTTACACTGTATTACTGCACCGATCTACTAATACCAACTTTATGGGTTTCTTAAAAAAATGTGCGTATTATTTAATGGGTAATACATTCCCAGCCCTAATCTTCACGTTATCATATTTCTTACTGGTGTCGACATCTAATAACTCGGATATCATAACTGAATCCCTTTGAACATAATCTTTGTGTACCTCTAAGGATCGTATTATAATTAAGATCAAGTATCATATCTTGCGTTAAATAATAACATGTTATTTATATGAAAGGAATAGGGGTTGGTAATTACATTACACTTAATAATTCTTGGGTTAGGTAAGTTAACTTGGACGGTCAATTATTTTATTCGGAATATTTGCTATTGAAGATGTTAGTATCGTATTATATCATTTTGATGAAAATGATATCCTAAATTAAGAGTACAGAGAGATATCAATATCACGGTGTGGTGTTTCAGAATATTCTACGAAGTATACCATTTTGATGCCTTTTATTTAGTAATGACTTATTTATTTGTTTTTATATTACAAATCAGTAATATTATACGATTTTTGTAAGGGTTCAATAGCATTAGTGCAGAATGTCGCTTAAGGCGAATATTGAAATAATTCAGCATGAAATAATGACATGGATTATATATTATCTATCATAGAAAAACTATACTAGCGTAATATTAAAACAATTTATTTGTAGGGATTATAGTTTATATTTTACCACAATTATTCAACAACTGACAACCCTCATGACAATCTTACTTTTTAATCCAATGGAACAATAGTTTATTCGAAGAAGGAAGGATTCAAATCAATAATATATGTACATACATTAATGTATTTACTACAATGAAATTATTAATATTTTTTTATATATCCTGTTCACACTTGTTTACAGTTTAATTAGTGAGAAAGAAAAGTTATATTTGCTTACATATTTGCATCTTCTCAACGCAGGATCAATTTGAAGTCTTTCGTTTAAAAGGAAAACAAGTATGAAAATACATGTACATATGAAAATACAGACTACAATTTGAGCTAATTAATTGTATTACGAACGATCTTTTTTAGCTATTCGAATCATGCCTATCATGTAGCAACAGAGGATGGTATCGTGAATAAATCGTGAGCAGCGCTCTGACCATGATATATTCCGGTACAAATTGGATTTATTTCCCGCTTTCCCTTCCCATTGGTTCACAGAAACTGTTATTGCACGTATGAACGATGAGACATCAGGAATAAAATATTCTACACGATATACATCACGCGTTCTGTGCTCTCGATCACGATTTCAAAGCGATAAACCTGTCATAGGAGTTTGCGTTTTATGATTTATTGCTGACGTTGGAGTAAATAATAATTGTTCGCTTATTGCTTCTACTTATAAACCTCTATTTAACCATATTATATACTATATTCAAAATCATTTATTCGTGTAAGTATTGTCTCAATAAACTTATGCACGTCCAACATACTTGAAATAATTTAAAATAATCAAGAAGATATTTGTGGATCTAAGCACTTTACTGTAGCTTGACATCTATAGTAAATCCAAAATGAAGAAAATAATCCATATAAAGATTGTGGAGTTGCTTCCAGAGTATCCGCTCAATACTTAAACTACGTATAGGTATGAAATAATAATAATAAATAACACCACACACTCATAGCCCCACACTAGGATACCCCGTGTCGTGGGTACCATGGACAATATCAAAAGACAATTACGCACACCCAGACGGAGAATAGAAATTTAAACTCATCATTCAAATTTCTGCCTCGCTGGGAATCGAACCCAGGACCCTTCGAACGGCGGTCCGGCGTGGTGACTCGGGAAGCTCTGAAGTAAGTAGAAGTACAGGTAATTTAGCCATTCGTCGTTATGTTGATGGATATATCACTCCAGATCAAACATCGATCCACGAAAAAATCTAGAGCGAATTCGCCGAAGTTAAAAACATTTAACTTGCCGCGAACATTTCCTAGGAATTCTTGTTATACTCAAATCTCTTTCTCCGTATTTTATGTTTTATCGAAATCAGCAAATTGATTCAATACATTGGATTACTTTAGCTGGAAACGTGGCTTGTTTAGGTGATAAGTTCTTAGATTAATTATGACATTAATCTTAACTTCATCCATCCCTTAGTAGTTAACATCCAGCACGAAAATCACGCTTTTCTTCGTCATTTATTATAACAAGGCAAGAGAATAGGCATCTTCTAAGTTAGTGCTTCGGCATGCAAGGCTACAACTCTTACCATCAAGCAGGATAGTAGTCAAGTATCTTAATCTTAATCTATACTGGATAATGTATAAAGCTGAAGAGTTAGTTTGTTTGTTTGAACGGGCTAATCTCAGGAACTACGGGACTGATTTAAAAAATTCTTTTACTGTAAGATAGCCCATTTATAGACGAAGGTTATAACATCATGCTAAGTTGAATAGGAGAGGAGCAGCAATAAAAAAATTCAGAACTCTCCTTGCGTGCGCTGAGTAAACGGTGAAAGTTACTCAAAAATCATGTATTCCCCTCTAATAGTTCTAAATAAAAATCAACTTTTATGGTTATAAAAATAGTTTTTAAATAATAATTTATGTGGCAAAACAACGTTTGCTGGTTCATCTAGTTAACTTATATAGTGTAAAAAAGAACCTCTTCAAACAGGATAACGAACCGCAGTGGTACCACGTATGACGTCACGGCGGCTAGCGGCGCCCATATTTATTCTCACATGACAAGCACTTATAAAGGTCGAGCAAATACGTCACAGTGCGTTGGCTGAAGCACAGGCCGTTATTAAAGTGATTCTAGGTAACAACGGTACTAATTGATGGGTTTAATTGGTTTTATCAGGGTTTTAGATAACTCGTGACTTTATTCGGGCTACTGGACTTGAAGGGAAGAATCTATATATTAATATGTGAAGCAAAAACTTTGGACCGCTTTTTACGAAAATTGCGCGGATGGAGTATGAAATTTGGCCCACTTATAGTTTATATGTAGGAGAAGTGCAGAACGCTAATATTTTTTTATAACATGCAGTAGAAGCATATGAAATTAATAAAAATAAACATTACAAACACTACCACTCATTTGACACACATACAAGCGTAATAAAGATATGGCACATTAATTGTTTACGTTTTTTTAACGCTTTGACACAGTCATGTATTACGGACGAATTTCGGCAGCTGACAGGTCTCTAGTTCGAACAAATAATTCAACGTTAACTTTTGTTTTGTACATCTATTATAAATTAAATCACCAACATCGTTATGAACATAAAAAATAAAAGAAACATGTACTATATACATATGTAAATTCGACCTTTGTATTTCTGAATATAATATTTAAAATGGTAATGTCAAGCATGTTTGAAATATTCTCAATTCATTATATAAAGGGAGGTGGGACGACTCACCTCGGTGATGGGGGTCGGCTTCTTGAGCGGCTTGAAGGTGTTGGCGTCCAGCTTGTAGATGGCGCTGTCGGTGACGAGCAGGCAGCGCTCGGCCAGCTTGTTGTACCGGTTGAACTTGTGCACGCGGCACGAGAACAGCGCGCGCGCCCCGCCCGCCGCGCCGCCCGCCGCCCGCAGCAGCGACGACAGCGCCGACTGGTAGCTCGCTGAACCAAAACGATTATTTAACTATCTCAACTACGAGCGTATGAAAAGAGAGACCAAGAACAACAAAGGAGAGAACAAGAGAACCGGGCTCTACATACAAAATTCGATCGTTAAATAGGACACGAAGTAGACTGGACACGGAACCGTGTTTAGGCGGTTGGTCAGGTTGCGCGGATCCGTGCTTCGGGTTTCGAAGGCTCTATCATTTTGTCCGGAGGTTGATGCATATTGACACTATTATATATTTTTCTCGCTGCCATTGTTCTACTATGCCAAATCTTACATATATTCCTATTTGAGATATTCTAAATATAGGTAAAAAGCTTTCCTTTTCCATGACGAGCTTTATACATTCGATAAATTAATTTATTAATAAAACTGACACAGAACGTTGCGCACATAAAACATATTAAAGAAAAACTATTTACTAAAGCAACACATTCAAGAAAAATGTTTTTATTGTTGTGTTTTACCGCTGTCCGTGCACTAATCTCAGCCACGGCTCATCTAATAGCATCATATAAACTGACCGGCCCTGTCGTTGTAAGTGTTGATCGCCAAGTAGTCGCCCCGCCAGACGCGCGCGGCGCCCCACTGCGCGCGGCGGGAGCGCAGCGCGCTGGCCGCCGAGATCTTGAGCTTGAGCTGCGGCCACTGGTCGCGCGGCACCGGCTGCAGCGTGAGGTAGGCCCGCCAGCGCCGGTACGCGCCCTGGATGATGCCCGCCGCCACCTTGCGCGGCGCCGCCGGCCAGCGCTTGATGAGCCCCCGGTTGTGATGCAGCTCCGACTGCAGCTCCTTTATGTACCGCCGGAACCGGTACCGCCTGGAATGTGATCGATTCCCCTCGTTACACGCTGAACCATTTAATTGAAAACCTGGCCATCAGATTGGTCTAGGTGCAGAACGTTTTTAACACTTTATAATTTTGAACAACGTTTAATCTGCCCGTGTGCAACACAGGTATCATATTCGTGTGTTAAATAAATAGCTGGCCCCGCCAACTATCGAACCCGTAACCTGCGAGGGCAGGCTCGGCCACTACCCACCGATTATCAAAGCGCGCAAATGGGATTAAAAACAAATTTTGGCACCAATTGTAAAAAAAGTTTGTTCTTCCAGTAGTCAAAATTCGACCATAATAATTGGTGGACAATTTTTTTTATATTTTTTTATATCATACACTAGCTTTTCAATAAAAATAGGTTTGAACTGTTTTATGTTTACCCATAGTTTAGTTGTTATACAAGATATTTACTTCCAAGCGTTGAATATGGCGAGCGCGGCCTTCATCTTCCTGTATCTGAGCCGCGCCAGCGTGCCGCGCCACAACTTCTGCAGCAGCACCACGATGGACGGGATGAGGTCCGCGCGCGCCGCCTCCAGCCCGTGGATCGTTTTAGCGCTCCTGGACAACAACCGATCTATATCGATACACTGACCCGTATCGAACCACGCGCTACAAGTCGACATTCGGAGTGCCTTGATGTCACTCAAATAGTAAGAAATAGACTTAGAGATATTAGCTTGACAAACAGAAATGTTATTTATTTCTACCTACACAGTACTGCTAAGATGATTTCGCATCAAATACAATGTGAATAGCAATGGACATATCATGTATGAAGTTATTGAATAAAATATGTTTGAAATCTAATCGCAATTAAACAATTCTCTACGGCGGAAGTGTTTATGGCGTAAGTTCTTATGATCCACATTTAAGGGACAACGCATTATAACACCAACATTGAATAACACATTGCATTAGACGTAGCGTGGGTGTCGGCTGCCGGAGGCGGAAGACAATTTTGCCGTCCTATTACGTTACGATAAAAATACAAGATGGTTCAATATTTTCATTTTTTTTGTATTTATTTTTTAATACTAATGATATTATAATAATTATAATTACTGTATAACATTGCAACGCCCTTACAGGGCCTCATGCTGGGCAACTAATCTTTAAGAACATTAAATGTAATATTATAACGCATGATGCAATAAAGAATGATTATGATTATTTATTGTGAACTATTGGCACCCCCTAAAAAGTGAAGCCCAAGTGACATGCATCACATCTGGTCGTAACTCATTCATATTGCAGAAACATTACAAGTAGGTAGATGTCATTGGTGCAGCCGTACCTGATGAAGAGCTTGGTGTGTCCGTACTGCACGTCGGTGAGCGCAAGGTCCCGCAGCAGCACCATGACGGCGTCCTTGTCGCTGGCGCCGCGGAAGTTGGGCCACGTGTACTGCGACAGCATCTTGTACCGCTTCAGGAACCGGTCGTAGCGCAGCCGCGCCGCGAACCCCGCGCGCCGCACGCGCACGTTCTCCACCAGCCCCAGGTAAGCCACCTGGTGCCGGACCTGACGGCACACTGAACTTGTTACTGGGCCCGCTTACCTGGTGACACTACTTCACGTAAACATTGTATTGCCAACTAAAATAAAATATAAATCAAAAATTTTATAAAATGTCATCAATAACATTCAAATTCAAAATCATTTATTCATGTAACTATTATTTCAATACACTGATGCACGTCATTTATTTTAATTCTACCACCGTTTCGGAAAGGTGCTTTTACATTGAGGAGAAGAAACGGCGAAAAAATTACTGGTATTATTTTCCCGTAAAGTGAAAGGGTTAGATTTCCAATTAGCCATAAATTTCTGTTCTTGGCCTGAGCGTGTCTAGCCTTGTTTTTCTGTGTTGCTCACAACACCCACGACAGGGAGAATTCTAGTGTAAGGCTATGTGTGTAACGTTATATGTTCATTGCTATGCGGCGGCACTCACCAGCTGGTCGTCCCAGGTGTTGGGTGTCTGCAGCGGGTTGGGCTTGACGCAGCGCACGTAGAACGGCTCCTTGGTCTGTAGCCCGCTCACCAGCGCCGCCATCGAGCTGCGGAACAACGTCGCCGCCGACGGGGGCCGTTTCGACGTCTGTAGTGTAACAAATACAGTCGTTTTACCAGTTATTTTATGGTAATGCTTCACCTTATGCTGCCATGATGATATGAGACATACTAATATCGAGTAACGTGCAGAGCGCACCAACGAAACTCCATTGTCTGTACCTGAGCGATGGCAACGATGAAGGTATGGGACGTTATTCGACGGTTGATAATAGGTGAGAAAATTTAGTCCTGTAATTCTTGCTTAGCCTCTCCTAAATGCATACCATAGACGCCGTGAGACCAAATGATGATCACCATGCCAAAAATTGATATCTGACCTTCTGAATGTTGGTGGCACCCTCCGGCCACATGGCGGCCAGCGACGCGTTGGTGGAGGAGTGCAGCAGCCGCTTGAGGTCCTGCCACAGCGAGTCCTTGTTCTTGTCCATGAAGCCCGTCACCGCGTACGTCACCTCGCCAGCGTAGTGCCTGTCGCGTCGTACACACAATATAATTACATTGACTCGCTCATATATAAAAAAATTGAAATGTAACTGGCGTCAAACTTTATGCCATGTCAAGTACACTAAGTACACACGCTAAATTGCTTTTACACTATGCGTAGTTCCGAGATGCCATAAAGATTGGCTCCTGAATATCGCAGGAGATTGTATGGAATTCGTGCAACTCATTGACCCTAAACAGTTGCAGGGGCCATCTGTGCTCGTAATGATAATAAAAGTTTTTTTCTTTAACTATGTTAATATGATATTGTATAGTAAAGTGTACTGACGTTATCCTGAAGTCCACGCGATGCTTCAGCTTCTTGTCGGTGGGCGAGAGCTGCCGCGACGTGTAGTGCTTGTGGCCGCTCAGCCGCTTGTCCATCGCCTCCAGCAGACCCTCGTCCGATATCTGTCCGATAATTGTCATTATGTCAGCACCAACTCGCTGTGGCATTTAAGTAACTTTCAAAAAAATTCGGATGATATTTTACCAGCGTGCTATGCGCGCATCAACTTGCCGATGTTAACTTTACAGTCTAGTCTACAACATATGTGGTTTTGCAAGTAGCTGACGTTATCTTAGTTTTGTGAAAAGTTACCAACATTTAGATAATATTATGAGTCCAATAAAATATATAGTACATGTAAAACTTGATGGAAATGAGTCGCAAATACTTCGGGTGATATTACTAACAGTAAGGCTTAGTTCTAGGAGCCATTCTAGGGCGGGTCACTGGTACAAAACAACGCTGTAGTAACCTTGGTGGGGTTGAGGCAGGCCTCGTCCATGATGGCGATGATCCCCTGGTGCGGCGCGTCCACCAGCTCGCAGATGACGCGGTTGTTGAAGTACTTGACGGGCGTCCACTGGATGCCCTCGCGCGCGTACTCCTCCTGCTCCTGCTTCAGCACCAGCTCTGGAAACCAAAGGCACACTACCACTGGACTGTCTCACTTAAAAGTCACATATACATACTCCTTAGCTTGCAAAGTAGACTAATATTAACTTGATACTCCTTAGCTATTACAGACACCTTATAGAGGTGCCTATTACTTGCACACAATAATGCATTCTACTTTGTCTTTCATTCAAACTATAAACTATGTACTAATAAATTCCATATATGCACCCGCACACGTTCAAAATGCGTTCACACATACACAGAAAGAGAATGAAAGTAAGAGTGTATATGAGTGTGTGTGTATGAGAGAGAGAGAGAGAGAGAGAGAGAGACGAACACATGCACACACACGCACGCACGCACGCCAACACTGACCGATAAAGAGCTGCTGCAGCTTCTCGTTGCAGTAGTTGATGCAGAACTGCTCGAAGCTGTTGGTGTCGAATATCTCGAAGCCGTAGATGTCGAGCACGCCGATCAACGTGCTCTTGTACGTGCCGTGCGGGACCTCGATCGCTTTGTTTATCTGACAACATGAGACCTTGTTATTACCACTTACTAGTTCCCAAAAGTCCATTAAATAAAGTCCAGTAATAAATATATTGCAACGTTTACAACACAAATTAAATTTATTTATTGCTTATTCAACCATTTCTTAAAAAATAACTACGCTTTCGCTATTCAATGGTAATAAAATAATACATAACTGATTCAAACTAGATCTTGAATAAATATAAACAATATACGATGACTAGCAACAAGCAGGCGTATGAAACCTTTGCTTGCATTATATCAGTATGTCAAAATGATTATATTCTTTCCTTTTAATATTTATTAATAACAAAGTTAGTTAAAAGTCAATTAAATGTATTAAGTTTGAACCGAGTATCGCTACAACACTGAGTATCTCCAAGGAGAGGATCGATCGAGTCACCTGCTGCACTATCCAGGTGAAGAGTCTATCGTAGGCGGCCTTGGCGAGCGCGAGCCGCGTGTAGTTGGCGTCGGTGATGGACAGGTCCTTGCTGACGAGCTGCCCGCCGGCCGCCAGCACGCGGCCCGACATGGCCGCCCGCAGCGCCTCCTCCGTCACGCCGAGCGCGCTCACGCACTGCCTCAGCGGCCCGCTCACCGAATGCTGCCCCTGGCCCCCCTCCGTCTCCGTGAACCTCAACTCGCCCTAAATCCAAACAATCAATGTTGTTTCACACCAAGATCGAGTCCTATCATCCTTTAAAATTGACATTCATAGAGCAGTACAGGTTTCCGCGTATTAGTAAAGGCATCGGTGTTACAATTACACTGTAATTTTACGCTTTAATTAAATATTCTTTGACCTGAAGCAACTAAAACAACTCCCGTCCGTATAATTAGTCAGTTGGTGGGGTTAATTACTGAATGATTTTTACATTTTATTTATAGTCTAATAATTTCCTTTTCCACCACCATTATGAATGAAAGATTATTCGTTCACCAGCAGAATGACGCCGGCGACGATGCTCCAGATGTCGTCGACGACGGCGGGCGCGAACCCGAGCGCGGCGAACGCGCTGTTGGTCACCGCGTACAGCTTGCCGTCCTGCTGCGTGCAGCGCTCGCCGCCCAGCGCGCCGTACTGCGCGCCCGACGACAGACCGAACCGCTTCGTCACCGCACTGTTGCTGCTCAGCAGCTGGGGACGACCACGATAACCGATCACTGACATCGAATACATCTGTCTATTATCACATCGAATGGTTGTCATATCGATCGTTCATAAAATGTTCTTCCTCCGTTTCTTCTCCTCGATGTAAAAACACCTTTCCGAAACGGTGGTAGAATCAACAAATGACGTGCATAAGTGTATTAAAATAATACCTACGTGAATAAATGATTTTGAATTTTGAATGTAATATTTTGTTGACATCGAGCATTAATGAAAAAAAATTTAATGGACCATATTTTAAAAAAGTCTTGAAGTAAAAATGATGATAAATGACGTCATTCTTTAAATGGTATTTTTAGCATTTTAGCGTCAATCATTATCTACTCGAAACTTGTGGGCACAGTTCTGACAGGTCCATTGTACTTGGAGGACTGAAGTTACCGCACATATTTGATTGAGAGAGAAAGACATAGAAGGGGCGATAATTAGAGGGCCGCGTTAGCTAATAACCGATATTGGAGTAACAATGAAAATCAAAACATATAAAATAATGATTTAAAATTAAGTGTTGGAAAAAGTTGGAAACTCCCGCATGGCGTCAGCTAGAGCCAAACTTAAGCGGGGTTTCAAACCAGCTCAAACCGCTTGACATATCCGTAATTGTACACAAATTACAACATGCTGGACGCACGTCACTATTATCAAATAATAGGCACGAGCGGCCAAACACGGTGGTGTAACAATAACAACAGCGGCCGCCGCGTGCGTACCATGTAACAACTATCAAACGTACTGCACAATGACACTACTATAACATTAACATCAGTTTTTCTCTGTTTACTTTACTTGATATCGAGACAGCTTCTGTCACAGTACGTGACAGAATTATACTATGGGAAACGTTATAATGATGATCAAAATCAGTTAGTAATGATCATTGACATAAAGGATTCGAAAGCCAAGAAAGATCGAATGGTTTTCTCGTTATTAAATTGTTAGATGTGAGAGGGTTAGAAGGGACACGATTTTTTCGAATGTTCAAATCTTCGGAAATTGAACTTCTACGTTTTTAAAATCAATCTACCCAAATCGGAAATCTCCCAAAATTCAAGTCATCACCCAAGCTCAGTTAACATAAAAATCATCTACGACGATTATTACGACGCCGAAAACTCACAAAGAGAAGTCCACAAGCTGAAGGAACACCTTTCAATATAAACCTACCTGATAGAAAGCGTGAAAGTTCCTCTCCCCCGGCTGCAGGCTGACCACCCTGCTCTTCTCCAGCAGGTAGTTGCTGATGTGTCCGCCGACCGGGTCGCCCTTGTAGTCGAAGTGAATGTCCATATACTTGCCGAAGCGCGACGAGTTGTCGTTGCGGTTCGTTTTCGCGTTGCCGAAAGTCTCCAGGATCGAGTTCGACTGGATCAGCACATTCTTCACTCTGGAAGTTTGAACAAATTCGTTAACGGAAAGCAGCTATATCACTTTTTCTGGAATACAATAGAAAATACACACACACACACACACGCAATAGGATTCCATGTGTCGCAAGTGGTACGGACAACACGAATAACACGTCATTAACGACCCGAGAACAAGCATTTATCTGTCACATATACATCTTCCTCGGCCGACGACCGAAGAACATTCGATTCGCGGGCATGGTCCCTGGCTACCGGGATAAGACTAGTTTGACATTGGTCATAAATTACCACCAGTCCTGGTATAGACTGTTGCAGATGTACGATGTGGTACAAAGTATTTTTGCCGCATCATCTCTTTCTACCACCGCTTCAGTTCACGGTGTAACCACGTCCGCGCTAAACGTATACTCAACATACATCTTTAGCGTTAAAATTCAATGACGACAAGTACATCTTTCATTTGAAATATCTTATATGATGATGTAAATTGTACAGCGAATTTTAAAAGATTAACCACCCAATTTCAACTTCTATCGTTTATTTTATCGGTCCACATGCCCTGTTTTTATAATCAACACTATTCTGCCTATTTTAATGTAATTACTGTGAATGTTCAGTGTGTAATGCTGTTGGAGCGTCACTAAAATAAATAAATATTCTTGCAGCATAACTTTCGTAGCTTCCAAATACTGATAAATTAAATGTCCGTTAGTACCCCTGAAGATTAGGCAGCCCTCTGACTCGGTATTCTCAATATACAACGTAATTCGCAAGTCATACGTCATCATCTTCACATCGCGTCAAACTTCCATCTATTCATAGAAACATTAAAGCGAAACAACTTTTAGCCTTTACGATTATGTATTGTGCAACACATCAAGAAGGAAGTCGAAGCTATATTCGGAAACGATAAAAATGTCTAAACATTCTCGGAACACAACAGTAGGGGCGTCGCCGGCGTCGTGTGGTCTTCCAAGTATTGTTTAGTTCATTTTTTACTTATTTTTCTAAGATCGTATTGTTATGTGAAGTTTTATTGCGAGAAAAAGGACTAACATGCAGTCTCGAAAGAAAATTTCGTCATTAACATTCTAGTATAATGTAAATCTGTGCCCAAATTAGAACATTCTCAAATCAAGGAGATCAATCTTGATTACCCCTAAAATATTTTAAGTAACTGTCTTTCCAAGATTCCTCCGAAAGACCGGACATTGATTTTTATGAGATAATAATGGTTTTGTTTTATGTAACTAGTCGAGAAATTTTCAGAAAGGCCGTTGCCCATATACATCAGTAACACCAAAGCCATTACCGATGCCTTGTTGTCTTAGAAGGAAAAGTGAAGAAATAAAACGAAAGTATTGACTATCAAGACCCTCGCCGAGCCGTATGACATCTCACACTGTTGGTCTGATTAGTGTATTCATAGTGAGGTGGTTCGAGTGTGTATATGTCAGTAACTAACCTGTCTATGTATTCCCTATGCACCTGCGTGGTGTTCGCCGCTATGTACTTCATGATGAACTTGGAGGCTTCGGTCTTGCCCGCGCCGGACTCGCCCGATATCAGCACACACGTGTCCCTGCCCTGGCCGAAAACAGACAATAGTACAATAACTGCATCTCATTCCTATAATTTATTTCATGGTCAATCTGTATGTGTTCATTTTGTTGTCTAATCTCACCTAGTGGTTGAACACCACCTGGCATTCGCGCGAATCGTACTACATACATATTTTTATCATAGATTTAACATTACATATATGCAGGGCCAAACCATTCACATCTTAATATATATAAATGAGTCACGGTGTTTGTCCGCGATGGACTCCTAAATAACTTAACCGATTTTAATCAAATTTTGCACACCGTGTCCAGTTTGATCAAATTTGAAAGATAGGATAGCTTGCATCTCAATTTATAGTCGCAATATTATTGTATTGCAAATTATTTGTTTATTATCATCATAGACAAAGGATTAGTTCCTTAAGATAAGATTCTAACAGATGGCAGGGTAAGGTAATTAGTCGGGTAAAATTAAGTATGTAAAGCTTAGTTACAACAACGCGTGGCCGGGTCTGATAGTGGTTATAAATGTCATATACAAATGTCCTTTATCAGAGGAGGTAATTTAAGTACTTGTATTTGGTAGTCCCATATCCTACCGCATGTTTAACGATATAACAATTGGAAGACGCGGTTACCTCAAAGCAATGAGCA
>DWJN01002077.1:0-16096 GCA_018248895.1 Carystus phorcus | reverse complement strand
AATTATTCGCTAATCAACTTTCAGAAACTCGAATTGACTTCATAGAACTTCCACGTTAGTATGCGTGTTATATAAACGAAATTTTGACAAGCCTTTCAGAAACTGGCGGTCAATCTAATAAATAACATATTTAACCGTTTAATAGATTTTATACTGTTTTTATACTTTTATTTTACTTAACTCATGTTTTAATAGGATTTGATCTATTTTTATCTTGCATATAAATATTTTAAGATCTCTTTAACCGAAGAACTTTTTTATCTCATAGATTGGCAAATGTAAGGTTTTTAATATATTTCATTTTTGTTCATAACCCTGGAATCTGTTTGTGGTTACTGTCTGGAAATCCAAATGCATCCATCATTATGAAATGTTGTCGGCGGGAATGTTAGGTAAGGCGCCTGTTAAAACGTAGCGCCACTCAAAGCTAAACTGCACTTAATTACGTCAATATTAAATTATTTATGATTTCATTTATACCCTAGTTCAAAGCATAATTTTGTTCAGTTTCAACTAATTATAAGACAAGTTGCGCTCATTTCAAAACCCTTGATACTCTATGAATATATTTTTATTTATTTATATTAAAGGCATACCAATTAAGTAGGACACATAACTAAGATTTATACAACTGAACAATCCCAAATCCTTACATTGTATGCACTTAAATTAAAGTATTGCACAACATTATTACGAATACTAAATCAGACAAAACAGGTCGGATAAATTTTACACAACAACGAAAAGTTTATAAAACGATATCAAACTAAGAATTTTCAAAGATATACATCTGTCTCTTTCTAGAGTATATGGAACTTGAGAGTCAGTACCTTCTTCCTTTCTTGTCGCATGTTTGACCAGCAACACACCAGTGGTGCCTTTGAAGGCGCTGGTATCCATGGATGACGATGACTTACCACCATGGCTTAACAGCTCATTTGTCGTCTAGTTACAATACACCACCCGAATCCAGCTGAAACCCTTCTCCCCTTACTTTGTTTGGGCATTACCTGCTTTCAGATTTTACCGTACCATAAGAACGTATTTAGCAATACAATATGTGTAACAATATTTGATAATAAATACTAACCTTATTCTAAGCATTATATTTTTATCATAGAATGCGACAGATTTATTTGATAGCTGTTAAACACTACTTTATAAGGCTAAACACTGCGTTGTTCCCATTTTAATTGCGAACGTAATAAAACTAAAAATTATGAACTTTAAATATAATATCTACATGTTTGATAGATTTGGTAACCTTTGTGGAGATACCATCTATCCTTCAGCTAGTAATAGACATCCTTAAGACCAGCATATTCACTATGTCTATTACTTCTTTTGTGGAAATAGGTTCTACTTTTACTAATTATTTAACGTTGTTTCTTAGTTTTAAGTATGCATTAGTGCATGTTGATATTGTAATTGTTTAGTACCGAATATCATTACTGAATTACCTTTATTTAAATTAACTAGGATAGTCGCTAGTCCAATACAAATGTAAACTTGTCCAATAGCTCCCGCATTAAACGTTTAAGTAGTTGGTTAGTCAACTGGCTGTTACTTAACGTGCCAGCGGTTTCTAATCTCAGGATCTAACTCGAACTACGCGACACTCGCCGCACCCGTCCTAGAGTCATCGAAATCAAAGTGCTTTTAGGCCAATTGTTAGATCAGCCAATCAAATCGTGGCTAAAATGTAAAATAAAGTTTATAATTTAGCGGTACTCAATCTTTTAATGTGCCTTTAGGTAATAATAGTTTCTTTTCATGTCCCTAATCAGGTGATTAACACTTGTATTGTAATGAGAATTAGGTAAATGTGTACTGTTTCATGGTCTCATTATAAATAATTTAACTTAAATGATAGACGTGAATAAATTATAAGAATTGCATTCAATAATTTTAATAACTTTGTTTATCGATTACTTTCCGTTTTTTAATTAAATACACTCATTTATGTTTGACTATAATTTAAACGGTTAACAATGTAGTCATATTATTATAAACAGAAAGTGTATTAGATCAGACGAAACGGCTATTTTTTTAGCAAATTCCTAACCTAGAATCTATACTGTCCAAATGATTTAACGTTTATTTTTTTGGCGAACCAAATTTAATCTTTCCTAACCAGTTATTACTTCTCATTATGTTCCCCCTCGATTAATCCTTAAAGAAACCAGACTTAAAGATTTAAAGAAACAAAACTTAAAGATTCCAGAAGTAATGGATTCCATCTTACTACCCAACTATGTACATGGCTGTCTTCAAGAGTCAAGATCGGAATAGACCACACTAACAGACATTAGAAGGATTGAATAACAGACAGAGAAACGTTAATACGTTGTAGCTAAATACTATCTAGATATTAATCTAAACGGTGCTCGTGCCGTTCTTTCAGTCACGATCTAGCAGGTTGAGCATCGCTGGCCCAGCTCAACGATGTCGTCTTATCTGAAACAAGTTTTAGAAGCAATCAAAGCACTTAACAAGGGCGTTATCAGCTCGTTAATTGTCGAATCGTCGATAGGACGCGATCGCGAACAAAACCGATTAGCGGTATCGAGGTAGCTTTGATTTGTTTAGCTTTTATCTACCGCGCCTACCGATAACTGATCGCAAGGCTGCGAGGTTGTCGTATTGATCGTCTCAAATTCATTGTTATTAAATGAATAAAAAGTACATTATTAAACAGCAGTATGAAGTTATTCAATTATTAATTACACAGTGCAAGAGGTATCTGGACTCAAATCTTGGTAATTTTGAGAAGTTGTATACGTACTTGCTTCGGCGAAAAAAAAACATGCTTCAAAACCTGCACTCCTGAGTTACGTATACGTTACCAAATATGTTTAGCTTGACAACCCGCAATTGGTAGTATAGTTTCTTTGTAAATATAGTAAATAAATAGAACTGTCCCACAACTCCCATGACTCATTGAGCAGAGATTCGATGGACTGGAATGGATGCTACAATCCCAAGCCGCCAAACCAAGGTATTCGAAATTGGTGACTCTCTACTCGGTAGAAAGGCACCGCGTACGGATTACTGTCGAGTATTTACTAAAAAAAATAAACAAAAACAAATACAGACGAATTGAGAACCTCCTCCTTTTTTTGAAGTCGGTTAAAAATACCAGGAGTAACAATGTCCCTACAGGAGTAATAATGTCCCAGTAGGGAACTGTTATGTGTATCACGTGAATGTCGCTGATGGTTAATGTTGTTGCAGGATGCAATTGCTCGTCAGCGGGCGCGGAGAGCAACGTGTGCGACATCCGCACGGGCCAGTGTCGCTGCAGGCCGCACGTCACCGGCCGCGCCTGCGACACTTGCGAGGTGAGAACTGTGTACAGTTGTATGGGATATATTTCAGCAGCGCCGGGACAGTGGGGCGAGAAGATTTATTCCCGTTGAGTAACACCCCGATGTAACACTGTTACTCATTGGGACAAAAAATTCCCGTTGAGTAACGGTGTTACATATTGGGACAAAAAATTCCCGTTGAGTAACAGTGTTACATATTGGGACAAAATCATTCCCGTTGAGTAACACTGCCGTAATGTGAATCAACATTATTTTCTCAATAATTAACACTCGTTTATAATAGCAGATTTACTGTGCATGTTAGGTACGTCCCGGCACCAAAGCGGTAGGCGTCGACACCGTGTGGTTTTAGTTGGTTCGAGTCCCACATACTTGTCCGAATTCCCATACCCGGAAGGAAGAGACGACGGTAAAAAAGTGGGATATATTTCAGCAGAGGGTGTTGTTGAGTGTTCGCGTGAGGGCTCAACGGAAAGTAACAGATCCGGAATAGACATTACACCGCTTCAACAACATTCTACAAAACCCGCTCATGGTGGATTGGTGTATTGGGTCTGCAGATGACATGGATTGATTGATGACATATTGGAATCAGATGGAATATAGTTGGTATTGGAAAGTTCTATATTATTATTATCAAGCCTTTTAATCCCGTTTTATATTTCTTGGTCTTAAGTAAAGTAGAATAGTGTTTTCATTTCCTAGGGAACCACATTTTCATTGACCACAGCATACTAAATGCAGAGAGCTCAGGTAAGTTACTAGCTGTACTTATTTAGTAGTCGTATTTATTTATGGCAATGGATCAGGTGCCTATGTTAGTGTCACGGAGCCCACAGATCACTGTTTGTACGATACTCATATTACTAAATTAACTCCCAAATTAATAGAGACAGTTGCAGTCATGATAGTAATGGTTAAGCATCTGGGAAAACTTGTTATCATAACTAAATCTCTTGAAGATCTCCAAAAAATTTTTATACAGTGTTATAAATCAGTTAGAATAGACTGCAGAAAGGGCTTAAATGTGAATAGTAAACAATGGTCACCAATTCAATTACCTTAACTGCCTAACAACATCTATACTCTATCTATCAAGTCGGAGTGAAGTCTTGTTTAAAGTGGTTCATAAATTTCTTAATCACAAAGCCGAAACGCAGAGTGAGCAACCTCAAAGCTTTTGACATCAAATGACAGCTGGTATGATACTGCACATTCTACAACTCAATCGTAAAGTGAAGCATTCGGCAGTGAGTTATGCGCCACCGTGTAAATCACTGCGACCTACTTGTACGAATCAGAGCTGCCGAATGGCATGTAATTGAATAAACGCCGTAATTCCGGCCAAGTGCCAATTATTGGTATTAGGACCGCTACACATGCGGTAAGTTGCCAGTCACACCGCACCGGAGCGAGTGGAGAGGAAAGTACAAGTGGTTATTACTGATTGTTTTCCTAATGCAGAACGAGTTTTCGTTTTGCAGTTGCATTCTCACGACTCGATCGTGACCACCTATTAACGTTTTATTTGCATTTATTTACGATTGCCTTTTAAACTATTATTAAAAAATAACATTAATAATATATTTATATGTAATTAACTTCCCAGTAAAATGATGGGGTGATCTAATATCCTTATCGTGATTAATATGTTTCTAAGCATATTAACAACCTAAGCAGAACAGAATAGTAAGCTATGATTTTTAATTCTAATTGAAGAGAATCGAAAAATTTCAATGTAGTTTTCTGGAACGACGATTTCTTATACATGTTACTTGACTGGTGATGTTGTAACTGTTACTTACTGACTAAATACACTTCGTTGCGATCTGTTGTAGTACGATGACGACTTGACAACTCGACCGATTAGTCCTGGTATTTAAAACTGGCTACCGTTGAAGGCGGCACAGTAGGCTTGCCTCCGTTCCGGCCCATGTCTTCTGTTCCGCGCTTTATGGCTTGGGAAATGTCAAACAGACATTTCTTCGAACGTGTTCCGCTCGACCTGCTTTGCATTTAACCGAAATGCTACAATATCAACCGTTTCATTAATTTTAATTTTATTATACGATAAATTGCTTATAGGCCTTTAGGATGTACCCATCCTGAAGTCGGAAAAATAACGAAGATTTTTGCGAAAATACCTTATTAATCACCTTCGGGAATTACGAAAACTTTGTCCTTAGAACTTGTGTAAATGGCAACTTCTGTCCTAATCTTCTAGATGCTTCTAGAGTTAGACGTTAATCAGCAATCCATCTAGTCACGATGTAGTAGGCAGTAAAGAAAACATTTTAGAAGACAAAAAATAACTCAAGTGTTTTCGGTTTAATATAAAAGCTCTAGTTACCAATATGCACTACAGATACTTTATTGTAGTAATTATTATAATATTCTAGTACTAACTTGTAATAGCTAATACTACTATGCTTTGTAGGTCTGCTAGTTATGGGCATACTAATAAGCTTTATAGGTCAGACAAATCGACTCGGAAACTCCTTTATAAAAAATAATAACGAAACAAATTCAAACTTGTATTTATATTATTGATAAACAATTCTTCCTAGATTTATGCGACAACCCTACTGCAATCGAGAGTATTTGTAATTTAATATTACAAAGTCGCTAAGTTGTTAATAGCGCATTAGATAAAATGTTATTGAATTACATAAAGTAGCGCGGAACTGTCGGTGCACCGCATAATTGCGACTTAATGCTATTGGCAATAAATATTTATAAAATACCACAAGTGGGATAAAATAATGGATTTATAACTGTTGTAATACAATAATCGAATACTATACGAGTGTTATAAACATTACTTGGTATCTATTTAACAATAAGATATTCAGATTTCAGAGCACACGCACACACACACACAGAATGTGTAAAGTGTAAGAATATTGCGAAGATTCGTACCTAACATTAGCCTTGTTTCATGAGAAACTAAGCTCTGGTAATACTTAGCCATACGTCACTGTATAAAATAGAAAGCTGTAACGAGACACATTAGTCTGGATTTATCCTTCACCTTACATAATCAGTACACACAATATTGACTTGAACAATAAGTCCGTTCATCATGAAGTTCCCTAAACATGCGAATCGCAACTTTGACTCCATCTGACATGTTACAATTCTCATTCTTGATATTAAAATCGATTGTTTAATGCCTTCCACAATGCAGGTATCCTAGTACTGGAGTAGTGCTTAATACTTATGGACAATATTAAAATTGGTTCAAGGCAGTTGTAACGCTATAAGAATTTCAAGGCTTAAAGACTCGTGTCAATCTGTTAATTAATTATTAGCATTACCGCCTTCGATGCTAAATGTTACGAATAGCGTGAAAAAATATGCTGCCAGTAATTTGCGCACCATCAAAATGGTAAAAAAAATAACAATACCTATAACATGTACAACGATTTTAGCAAATAAATATTCATTTCATTTACATGTGCTGAGGAGTAGATGTGCTGATGTGTGAGAGGATGTGCTGAGGAGTTTCTTGCGTCGGTCTTCTCCTCTTTATAAGGCACCCTTCGAAATCAGTGGCAGATGCAAAATATTTGACGACTCATAAGTGTATTTAAAACCTACATGAAATAAACGATTTGAGTTTGAATTTTGACTGGTAGCCGCTTCAATTGTGTCAGTGGCAAGGGCGGCTTAACCTTTAGTGCAGGGTGTGCAATACACACGGGCGCCGCCGTCTCAGGGGGCGCCATGGCCCTTGAACCACCATGGTACAACAATGATATGATAGAAGCGGCCAGCCAGCGTGGTAGCGGCAGTTATCAACATTTTCGAACATTTTTTTCGAACATTTTTTTTCAACTCGAAACCTTATTTCACGTATTTAAAGATAGCCGCGGGGGGGTCCAGCCCTAGACGGCGCCAGGGTTTGATTGCACACGGGCGCTACACGAGCTAGAGCCGCCCCTGGTCAGTATTGAAGTAACGTGTCCTAAACCTTATTTCACGTATTTAAAGGTAGCCGCGGAGGGGGGAGGGGGGGCAGGCCTAGACAGCGCCAGGGCATTACACACGGGCGCTACACGAGTTATTCCCGTTGAGTAACACCCCGATGTGTAACACTGTTACTCATTGGGACAAAAAACTCCCGTTGAGTAACACTGTTACTTGGGATAAAATTATTCCCGTTGAGACACGAGCTAGAGCCGCCCCTGGTCAGTGGTAAAGTGACGTGTCCTCTCAGGAAGGCTACTGGGGTCTGGAGCATGGCGGGTGTCGTCGCTGCGAGTGCGGCGCGGGCGCGGCGGCCTGCGACCCGGTGAGCGGCGCCTGCGCGTGCTCCGTCGGTGTGGGCGGCGCGCGCTGCGACCGCTGCATGACCGGATACTACGGGTTCAGCGCGACCGGCTGCCTGCGTGAGTACCTCCGTCTACTGGATTGACGCGACCTGACATCTAATTATAGATGGAAAATAAGTTGTGGACATGTTATATCGTCATAATAAGTTACGGAACAAAGCTTTATTAAAAAGTGTAGTGTACATTGCAAGTGGTAACCGGTGAAAATTTAACGCCCTACAAGTAGGTACCTACGAAAATGATAAAAAAAGATTTTGATCTGTAGAAGTTCGAAAAAGTTCGCAGATACTATAAATTCTAATTCAGCCGTGTTATTTATATGTAATTGGGTGAAACTTTATAGTTTGATTTAATAATTACAAACGCTCATTTACTAGCGATGCTAACAAAGATATATCAATCGAAAAATCAGTAAACATGTCTATGTTTGATGTTATTGGGTCGCAATATGTGTATAAAAAACATTAGTATCATTATTATGCATAGGACAAGATTCGAATAATGTTATGATTTCCTCCAATAGCATGCCCCACTTGTACGGATGGCAAGGTGTGCTCTGCGGTGAACGGTCGCTGTGTGTGCCCCGCGAGAACCCGCGGGCCTGGCTGCGCGCACTGCGCCAAGGGCTACTGGGACCGCGCAGCCGGCTGCAGACCTTGCAACTGCGGACCTGCCGCTATCTCTAGTATGTTAAAACATCTTTTATATTATACAATTATGCTAAACGCTAACGATAAATCGCCTCTTACCATCAGGGTTGTAGTCAAGCATTAACTCATAGCGTTTTGTATTTTTGTATATTTTTTTAATATTAGATAAGTTATTCCACGGCTTTAACCCACTTGTTAGTAACTAGCAAATAAATCTAAGATGGTGGACGCATTAACTTAGTAATAAAAAATATATGCAAAAGGTTATGTCAATTAGTGCTCTGAAAAAATATTGCATCATAAAATAATATCTGGTCTATTTTACTAAACCGGCATGCAAGTTAACAGTTACAGTTTAGATTTTTTAGTTCTTTATTTGACGCACGGTAAAAACTTTTCTAAGACAATTTCAATCTTAAAGTTCCGCGCTGAGAGAAATGTCGTCAAAATCATACGGTTTATTCCGTCATGTAGACACGTGCGACCCGGTGTCGGGCGCGTGCAAGTGTCGCGTGGGGTGGGGCGGCGCGGCGTGCGAGCGGTGCGCGCCCGGACACTTCGGGCCGCGCTGCAAGCCGTGCCACTGCCACCGCGCGGGTACCGCTTGCGACGACGACGACTGTCCCTGCGACGAGCTGGGACGCTGCCGCTGCAAGGTAATTTTAATGACATATAAGCCTATACATATAAGAAGTTTAAACTCGCCTTACTGAATAACGTGCAGAGTTCCCATCCAAAAATACCTACCTACCTAAACCTATCTACCTATCTATACCTACCTGCCTACCAAACCTACCTACCCACCTATACCTACCTACCTACCTACCTACCTACCAATACCTAGCTACCAATACCTACTCATATTACAGTATATAAGGTGTAATCATCTTTCTTCAAATTCCCTATGCTGTGTGTGGTATATACTAACATAAAATAAATATCTTTACCCAAGTCCCGAGATGATCGTAAATTCTTAACTTGCATGTAAATATCGTTCTAATGGGTCACATCGGTAAATTAGACGAATACTAAGCTTTATTATTGTTTATATAAACTGGTTTATGCAGGACAATGTGGTGGGCGACAAATGCGACCAGTGCCTGGAGGGGACGTTCGGTCTTTCGGAGGACAACCCAGTGGGATGCACAGCTTGCTTCTGCTTCGGACGCAGCGCGAAGTGCACGCAGGCGGCAGTGACACGCGCCGCGCTTCACGCGCCCGCGCCAAGACATCTCACCCTGCTGCGGGGCGACCAGGCGTTGGTAAGTCCATGTACACCTCAACAATACTTTACCATCTATTCCTCACCCATCAGTATTTTAACGTTCACTACTGGACATAAGCCTCGCATATTTTGCAAAACAATGCACACTAGACTCTACAACGAAACGGTTTGTCCATCACCTGTAACATCATTCGAAATTAAATTCTCGTAATAAAATATCACACATTTTTTTGACGTGACAACGTCTTATAATTCGATGGAGCCTGCTGCACGCACCAAAGAACGTGACTCATGCGGCGTTGCCTCGCTCTGAGGCGTTCCATTAAAGGCTTGAAGTGCATGTACATTGTAAAAAAAATTACATAATTGTATTTATGCGTACAAATAAATGTAACTTGATCAATTCCATTGTGATTTACCCACTTTACAGACAACCGATTTTTTTAGTTTTATAAGTATAAGCGTATGTTATTTCATTGTCGTGCAGGTGGATCAGAATACCCTCATAGCTGCTGACACGCACTCCCCAGACGCAACCATCTCCGTCCCCTGGCCTCCCGTGCCCGTGTACGTGGACCTGGGGGAACTGTTTCTGGGTGATCGGCTTCTATCGTACGGGGGCGCGCTCAGGTTCAAAGTGGAGGAGGAAGGTGGCAAGCCGCTCCCCCCAGATGTGTTAAGTAGATTTCCCCTGGTGCGTCTGTATGGACCGAACGGCATCGTGCTAGATTATTTTGAGGTAAATTGAAGATATGTTCTGCAATTTCTTAACTATTACGATCTCGGAACCTAACAAAAAGTTAAATAAATAAAAATTTTGGTAGATATTTCTACAACATGCAATAATGATAGTTTACATTGAAAACGCATTCCAGCTCAAAAAATATATTGCATGATTTCAGTTTTAAATACCACACCTCAAATTCCTCAATAAAAAATTGTTCCACCAGCGTGTGCCAGCGGTGAACGGCACACACGCAGTATTCCTACATGAATCGCTGTGGGAAATGCACGGGCACGGCCAGGGGCGCGCGGCCATCGCGTCGCGCGGCCTGCTGATGCTGGTACTGCAGGCGCTGCAGCGAGTCCAGGTCCGCGTGTCCAGCAGGCAGCCCGATGGAGACGAACCGCTGCATGTGTTGTGAGTAGTATTGCTTGAGTTATTGACACACTTATTTCATCAGGGATCACAATGTTTATAGACATTTGCCATTGTAAGGAAGTCGTTAAATCGCCTTTTCTGGGTAAAGCTCCTCCACATTTAGAGAATGCTCGACAAGGTCAACTTAAAGCAACAATATCATTTCTTTCGTTTTGTGCTAATTTCAAATAACAGCGTACATAAAAAAAACATTACAAATATACTATTAACATAAATATTAAATAGTACAACAAACACCTTCTAACTTCACCAGAGTGCTCAACATATCTCTAGAGACGGCGGTGCCGGGTCTAGCACGAGGCGCGCCCGCGCCCGGCATCGAGCGCTGCGAGTGTCCGCGGGAGTACGCGTCAGACTCGTGCGAACGGCCCGCCGCCGGCTTCTGGCTGCCGCAGGCCGCGCCCCGCCTGCATCACGCCTCCGGGACCATCGTCATCCAGCTGGCCTCTGCCGCCACACCGTGCCGCTGCCACGCGCGAGCTGACACCTGTGACCGGGACACGGGACACTGCTTGGTGAGTGATTCAAGTGATAAGATCCTTCTTCCGTCATACCGACCTCGAACAGCACCTGTACAGACGTGATGAATATGTTTACTGTAATCGTTACAAACAAAGCAGTCCATCTCAATATTCCGTCTCGCTGAATAGCTGATTTCCCCAACTTTAAAATCAAGCTAACGTCAAAAAAACTACATTTCTTTTAGAACTTTTACATGACCAGAAGCCGTCTATGCTTTAATAATAAATTGATCGTAATATTTTTGTTACACAGAACTGCCGCAACAACACGGGTGGCGCCGAGTGCGAGCGGTGCGCGGACGGGTACTGGGGCTCGCCAGACACGCCGGGCGGCTGTCAGCGCTGCCCGTGCCCGTCGCGTGCACGCTCGCACGCCGCCTCCTGCGCACTGGCTGGCGGGCGGCTGGTCTGCAACTGTCTACCCGGTACGACATCTATACTTATAATCTCACCGCGCAACTCATCAAGCTTCCTGCACTTTGCCCTATACATTATTTATTTAATTATATATTTTTTTTATATTTTATTAGCACCTGGTCTATATCTTGCAAGACCGACTTTCAATTTTAATGGGTGTTGCGTTTTAAAGTGTATTTATTTTTTATGTGATTATGTATACTGAAAAATGAAACGAAACTCTTGTGAGTTAGTGCACCGAATAAGAATCGGGGATGAGAGAATAATAGGATTACTTTTACAAAAAAAAAGCATTCGTGAATCTATTGTCAAACATCAAGAGTGTCATTTGATTTAAATAATCGATCAGTTTTACAGTCTAAATTTTACTTCTAATCGTTTCTCAAATGCGATTTGTTTACTGATTTATTATTGATTAATCAACGTTTCAGAAACTCGAATTAATTTTGAAAAACCGAGTTTCCAATAGGAAACATATAATACATAAACATATAACATATTAATAAATATGATTGTTAGTTCAACGAGATTTTGATAAGCCTTTCAGAAACCGGGGGTATGTGTCGTAATAAAAAGATATTACATTCAGGGTACACCGGACAAGCGTGCGAGCAATGCGCGGCCGGGTACCGCCGGGTTGCGGACGGGACGTGCGCGGCGTGCGCGTGCGACCCACACGGCGCGCTCTCCGCGCGCTGCGATCCCCACGGCACGTGTCGGTGTCGCGCGCACGCAGCCGGGGACCTGTGCGACCGGTGTGCGCTGCCCAGACACTTCCTGGATCAAGACGGCTGTAAACGTGAGTATGTTATACGATGCATCTGCCAAACATTATATCATCTAAATACTGTCATAGCCTATTTCGTCCATGTAGAATTGTAGAATGTCCTAAAATGTTTTCGCGAAACAGGACTAGACGAAAGGTCGACGAATACTTAATACTGTTCATTGCTATTCTGTCTAATTCGAACATCTTTTCTTTCTGTAAGCTACTTCGACTCAAATCTTGTGCCTCAAGTTGTAATATATTTTTATTTAAAAACACTAGACTGCTATTACTAAAATCACTAACCTTAATATACGTTTCAGCCTGCGACAACTGCACGCAAACGCTTTTAGACTCTGTCGAAAGTCTCACTTCGGATTTGCACACTCGAGCAGATCTGACCGAGTTGAGCAGGATCCCGCAGCCCTTCCCGGCATTGCGCGAGTTCTTGCACAACACTTCCAACCTACAATCTGGTTTACAAGACGCTAAGAAAGATCTCGAACACTCTAGAAGTGTGGAGAATTCCATCGATAACTTGGAAGCCACCGAACACCAATTGTTCACAAAGGCAAACATGTTAAAAACGGAAGCATCTAGAAGGGAGAAGGAGGCCCAATACCTGAGTTTAGAAAGCATGAGTAACTTGGATCAGGTCCTAGAACAAAAGAGACTAATTGCAGAGCAGGTGGCACAGTTGGATGACTTTGCACAAGGGGAGAGACATTTGAGCGCTCACCGAGCGCTGAAGGAAGCTAGACACCTGGTGAAGACCATAAAAGACGTAAAACTGATTGATTATATCGCTGGCGCTACTGATGTTTCTGATTCAGTAAGTAATACATATAATGTACGATGGACTACAAATTTTAAGTTCTCTCTTTCGATTACTGGAACATTCAAAGGGCTATTGAAATGTTTTGGGATATTTTATTTGTTTTTCATTTGAATATCTAGTAATGTCGCGTAATAATTGATTGTTCCTGATTTTTAAAAAGGTTCTATTGTTTTGAGATATAGGTTTACCATTATCCATTTAAGCTAAGTTGATCGCCGCCAGCATAATGTCTAATATTTTCTCATAGGCTAACCTGCAGTCCACGTCAGTTCACGAATATGACTACCGAATCGAAGACATGTACAAACGTGTGAAGAAGCTACAAGCAAGACTGGACGAGTGGGAGAGAAAGGCCGAGGATCTCGCGCGGCTGGGGGATACGGTATGGGCCGCCAGCGACGCCATCGCGGACGTCAAGAGGAGGGTGCTGCCCGCGTTGGGAAACGTCAGGGATGTTGGCCTCAGGTGTCGGCTCGCTTTGGAGGTAGGGCATGGAGTACACACATGAAACTCTTATAATTGCGAGTCCAATTCAAAATAAATTATTTCTTTTTACAAATGTTTTGTGCATTTTATTATATCAGAAGGGTATCTTTTTGTTTGGTTTCACTGCACATTTTAACTTACAAGTGCTTACTAAGATAATGTTAGTTTTTACAAACACTATTTACATGTCAAACTACGCCAACACTTCAACAAATCCCTATAATGAATGGCCTTCGAAAAAGAAGCGAGAAGCAACTCTCAAAGTTACAGGCAGACATAATGGTTTTTTATAAAGGCTTATC
Source organism: Carystus phorcus (assembly GCA_018248895.1). Classification (NCBI taxonomy): domain Eukaryota; kingdom Metazoa; phylum Arthropoda; class Insecta; order Lepidoptera; family Hesperiidae; genus Carystus; species Carystus phorcus. The sequence goes on along the minus strand of DWJN01002077.1, from coordinate 2,066 downwards.
CAATAGAGGCAATTACATCTGCTGTATATTTAAACAATGTGGCTTCATCCAAATTCCTGAATACGCGTGAATATCAGCTCCGTGTGACAGGACATATCTAACCTGTCGGCGCACAACCTGACGGAGGAGACGCGAGCGGCGCTGCTGCAGGCCAGGAACCTGGCCGTGGGCTTCCCGCGGTACCTGGCCCAGCTGCGCGCGCTCACGCTGGCTGCAGAGGAGAAGGAGGGCATCCTGTACAGCCTCACGCCCGCCTACAAGCAGAAGTACTTGGACGCCGTTGAAAAACATGTCGCCGACCTCGGGGAGAAGGCGAAAGAATACAAGAGGTACGTACTTAAAAGTATTATGACGACCCCCGTTCGAAGGGCCCTGGGCTCATTCCCATCGGGGTAGATATTTTAATGATGAGTTACAATTTCTATTCTCGGTCTGGGTTTGTGTCCATGTATTTTTATGTTGTTCATGGTATCTAAGATACAGGGAATCCTAGTACAGAGAAAATACTATTAAGCACAAATACAGAGTCAAGTCATGGAATCGATGCTTACTTCAAATTCAAATTCAAAATCATTTATTCATATAGGTATTATTACTATACACTTATGCACGTCATTTTTTTTATTCTACCACCGTTTCGGGAGGGTGCTTTTACATCGAGAAGAAACGGCGAAAGAAAACATTCTGTTCGAAAATATCGATTTAAAAGCAATGAAGATAGATCAGTGTACGAATCAAATTCCTCTGGCAGTCTTTTCGCAGGCACGCGCGCCGTGGCCTCCGCCGGGGTGCAGGCGGCGCGCGCGTGGGCCGAGGTGGCCGAGGGGGTACGCGACGCCGGCGCCGCTGCTGACGCCGCCACCGTCGCCGCCGCCACCGCGGGCCAGCTGGCCAGGGGACCCCAGCCCTTGCTGGCCACGGCGGAAGCAGAGAAACTCACTTCGGAGGACTTGAAGCGACGAGGAGCTGAAGTACTTGCCAAAGCAGATGGTAGGTTTCTGAGATAACGGCCATTCAAAAAGTTGACTACTTTAATTCTACTATTACACGCTTATTCACTATTAGATATTTTAAGAAAACCTTGAAATTTTTATGATGCGATTTGAAGGACGTTTGTCGATTAATTTACGAAAGTTAAACCTTCACGCTTGGTACATGATACGACTTTAAACTTTTTTCCAGAATTACGTCGACAACTAGAGGCGGCGGAGCGCGGGACGGACGTGGTGAGCGTGGCGCTTCGGGCGCTCGGCTGGCGGGAGAGGGCGCTTGCTGCCGGCGCCGGTACGTACATACACCGATACAACCACTAGTAACACTTTCACAACTTCCGAACTGTTAGACGGGGACTCGGAATAGTCTTTTTAAAAAAGATTTTCAATTTACGAAACGGTGTTTATTAGCTCAAAGAAAATACAATAATTTACGTGAGAATTAGAAAACGTGTGGCTATCACGCGAGAGCAATACGCACTGCCTGACTCGGTGACATTCAGCACCTTTTGATCTGAGTAGACTATACCATTTGCAAATAAGGGTTATAACAGAACGAACCTTTAACTATTTATCTTACGTGTAACCCACACTAATTACTGATGTCTACAGGTTGTAGCCAGTTTATACCCAATTACCTACCTGTCCATTTGCAACATTCATATCGATGTAATGCCCCGTGCAGGTGAAGGCGTGAACGGGGGCGCTAGCGGCGCGATGGAGGCGCTGCGCGGGGCGGGGGCGCAGGCGGACCGCGTGTTCGCGACGTCGCGCGCGCTGTACGACGAGGCGGGCGAGCTGCGGCGCCGCGTGCGCTACCAGCTGCGCCGCGAGCTGGCCGCGCTGCAGCGGCTCGGGGACACCGCGCTCGGCGCCGCCGAGGAACACGGTCGGTCTTCAGCGTATATCAATCTAAAGATAACGCGTTGAACCTTGCCTTCAACCCATTAATGACCCACTACTGGGCACGGGTCTCTCCTCAACACTGAGGAGGTCAAGAGCATACTCCACCACGCTGCTCCAATGCGGATTGGTGGAGGAGTTAGTGGCCAACCCAAGTGTCGGAAGTTTTCA
>DWJN01002076.1:0-16096 GCA_018248895.1 Carystus phorcus | reverse complement strand
CTGTTTAAACCAAGAACAGTCTTGAAAGGAAAACTTGAACAGTAGTGCAAGAATGTTAGTAGTTGTTTAGACTATTCAAGTAAATTATTGCTTCAATATTATTGTATACAACAGGCAATAAAATGGCATCATGTAAATGGGCCTTAAGCCTTTGATAATAAACTTAAGCCTTTGTTAAAAGTAAAACCATTAAATCTTTGCTCTATAAGTTTCCCGTGTTGGGTCGTCCCTTGTTAGGGCCCTTATTATAAATGTTTATTTTGCAGGATCTCCAATCAATGAGAAAATAATCGACGACCATCTCGCCGTACAAGCTATCATCAGGAGTTATCAGGTGAACACTTTCTCAAGTTGTACAACACATAGTGTAGATGATTAATTATTTTTTGCACTTGTGTTTAATAAATAACAGTTAGTTGTTTTTATTGTATTTATAAATACACATTACGTACTGAGCGTTAAGAGACACCTAGGCTAGGCGCCGGTAGGAATTGTATTGAAAATTATACAACCGACACAATACGGAGAATATACGTAATTATTCACATCGAGTACCTATAAACACGATTACATACATTTCACAAACGCTATTGTATAGTGGTTATTTCATGTTATGTTTTGTGACTGTTGGTGTTTATGTTGATTCGTCCCCTTTATTGAGTGTGCTCCATGGTATGCCCAAGCCTGAATACTCTTAAGATGACAGTTTGGTAACCTCTCGGTGTAATATTCACATTAATAAGTAATAAGGGGTTTAACATGGTCGTTATCATTGTACATCTGTTTATTTCCAGCTTTTTAGTTACATACCACTGAATTGACACATGAAAAATATCAATTCCAAAAGCGCATACGGATCAAGGCTTAAATAGGATTTTATAATATCTGTGCAATAAATTTGAATTCATATTGCTAGCATAACGATTATGATAGAGGCGCTTAATTGGGTTGTTACGTTCAATTGTACAAAATTACAACTAATTGGCGATGCGGTTTTAATTGTATTCTAAGATCCTCTCCAAATCACGAATGACACGACCTAGCGACGTGAATTTTAATAAGCGGTTTTAGATTACTCAGCTTTTAAGATTTATTTAACATTTCAAAATTAATTGCGCAGTAAAATTGTATTTGTTTATTTTAATAATATGATTAAAATTCTATGTGGAAATCTAGAGGCTACTTTTATAATCATATTTGCAAACAAGGCCACGAGTGGCCTTAGGCTGACGCTCCAGACCGTGCCGGCCGTAATATAAAAAAATTACACTGACGACAAGATAGATCGTTCCATCACATTAATCATAAAAACTGAAAAGTAAAAGAAAAACGTGGTAAAAAAAACATACTTTCAAGAGAACATTAGATACGGTGAAACATTTAATTGGTTCGTGGCGGAGTATAGTTGGTCACTCGTGGTCAAGTTTGTGGCTGGTTCGATACGGGTCGCTGGGTCGTGGTACTTGTTTGGGTGAGAGTGACGTGTGTGACGTGGTGGCGGGTGCGTGGCAGGCTCGCGGTCACTTGGCTGCCGACGTGGACCCGCTCGGCATCACGACGGCCAACCTGCCCGAACTGGGCATGCGAGCGCCGCGCTCCGAGCTCATCATGAGGAAATATTTCAATTTCGGTACGCAGCTGCTGACGTCACGTGTCGCTGCACGCAACCGAACGCTCACCGAACGTTCGATCCAGCTGAGAAACTTGTATTGCGTGTCACGTGTTTAAGCATCACAGCGATATTATTACATGCATAAAGCCATTTTAACTGTTTGATGTTCGTCTGCCTAGCACAACACTGAACGTTTTTTTGTGTTCGATTAGTCGAATGAGTTTGATTATCATTATCATTATGTAGAAGGCATTGTCATCTCGTTTTTTGTCGTTCATTGTTTCGATCCTGAATATATTCGAGGATGCTGGAAGTAACTCCTCAAAACGTATGCATGTATGTGATAATATTCGCATCATAGTGAACTAATTTGTTTGCAGTAGTGGTTTTTGAGACAGTTACTAGTAGCAAATAAATTACTCAATGCATAATATTAGCCGTTATACATTACTTCATTATCATTTCGTTTAACAGAATTCGTAATGCTCTCTCAATCAAAAATAATCATTTTACCACTAACAAATCGGACCGATTTAATAGAATTGCTAGTCTCAAGATATGTTTTTTTTTGACTAGAAAGTTATATAATGCTTCATTATGGTAGAAATGGACTTATGGGGTAGCAGTTAAGGACCTCTGGGTGACTATGTTTCATAACGTTTCCGAATTTCTCATTAACATGAATGTGTATAACCCATACTGCGCATAGTGGGTGGCGTCAGTTTGGGGTAATAATGCTGTGGATTGTTTGCACGTGCGGTGTAGTCTCGGGGTCATCTCGTGGCGAAAATAGATCCCCTGGGGATCGCAACAGGGGACCCGGTGTCGAGCGGCGAGTGGCACGGCGGCCTGCGGGCCTTCGCCAGCGAGGCGGTCATTAGACAGCACGTGCGATTCGGTATGGACCCCCTCTCATTGACGACTAGCAGGCTACCGGGCGACTGGCACTTGGAATTTGGCTTTACTATCAGAACTATTTGGCTTTAAAATACAACAAAAATAAAACACTCAAAATTTCGATTCATTGCCGATAATGATTTATTCGATATTCTTGACGATATAATCGACGAAGACTTGATGAACTTTTTCGAATGAATTAGCATAGAACACATTTCTTAATGTAAATAAAAGATTGCGTCTTCTTAGAATTCTTCAAAATTAAAGCTGCAAATTTTCTTACTTGGGTTGATTAGAATTGTTCTGGTTGCACTCGCTGTTTTCAGATAAACACCTGGAGTAGTTAAGATGGGTCGAAAGTCTGTATCGTTATGAAGGGCAAATTTGGATAGAGGGAGTAGCTTTAGTTCCCGCTTAATATGGTGTATTTATGAAACGCATTATATCTATGATTGTGCTTTGTAGTGGTCTTATAATATGTTTATAAATGCAGTCACCAAAGTGAAAGCTTCATTTATATTTTACGTATAAGTATTAATTATATTCAGAGGATATATTTATTTTATTGTAAATGTTGCCTAATATTGAGTATTGTATATACAAAATAAACCGGCTAATAGATTTTTAATCTGAGACTAGCTTTTTGATATTCGGTCGACTAATGATAATTCAATAAATATTAACAATATTGCATATATTATGTGAACCATAACAGCATTTATTTAGTCACTAACATAACGTTTGTAGCTTCAAAAATTGGATAACTAGAGATAATGTTTATAGCTTGTATTACTACACTAAGATAAAACGATCATATTCCTTTACTAGAACTGATTAAGTTTACTGTTATTATTTTATTAAGATCTACATTATAGTTCCAACCCAGTCGCTGATTATGTAAATCTAATTGTCCGGTGAGTATTCAGCACTATGTCAGATATTAAAAATGACATAAATATAATATGTACCTAATTTAAGCGATAATTATTTTATTATACATTATTTGTTACCTGTTTTATTAACAGAAATAATGGCATAGGTATAATTTTAATACTCTTGTCAAGCTTTAATTGTACAACAATCTGTCAAACTGCACTCGTTTACTTTTATATTATTGGGACAGGCGACCAGGTTAGTATTTTAATAAATGTCTTAATTTTAGGGCGATTATAACAAATGAAATGTTATTTTGTTATGTATTTGTCGATGTGGTGATTAATAATTGTGTAGTACTTTGACTGCTCGATATGCACGCTTAAAATGTATTAAATAAAAAAATCTGAATATACATAGCATTCACTACCACGTACTATCAATACTAAAGCGAATGTTGAACAGTATTTATCTACAGTCACAATGGTACTACGTCAGCAACAACCTATATGTGCTAGAATTAAAGGAAACATTTGGTACACAATAGATAAGAATTAGCTCTAGCCTTGTTAGTATTTAGTACTTAGCGTTTAAGTAGATTTCAAGTTCTTATAACACATTATATATGACATTATGTGTTGTTGTTCCTGCAAGATTCATTATTAGATTTATAATATGTTTCTCTGAAGTGAATATCGGTATCGGTGTCTCACCAAAATGAAAATGATGATAGCAACTCAGAAACATTACTAATATTTGATTTATTAAAACTAAATGAACCTGCAAGTAGTCTGTAAGATGCGTAGAGAATAATAATACACTAATACGTACAAGTGTCTACTGATTATTAACTAATTTTAACATACTGATACGAGTAGAATGTTATATTTTTCATATACAACTTCCCTTTTATTTATGTATTTACGAATTTTGTTACGCTTTTTATCTAACTTTTGTTTGAAAATGTTATTAGCACGTAACTGCACCTAGCCTGAATATTTACTAAATGAGTATAAACTAAAAAAACAGATCCGAGGACATCATATAGCGAACCTCGACCCGTTGGAAATAGCAAACTACAAATTGGAGGGTAAAAATCCGCGGGAAGTGATTCACAACAGCTACAGGTTTGGTAAGGAGACTAGAACCTGCATAGCACCCTCGCTCCATATCGGCCGCTCGACGTACCTCATCCGTAGTTATGGCGACGCAGTAACATCCAATGCGTTATAATAAATAATTACATAATTTTATATATATTTTGTGTTGCGTTTATATTTTATTTACCTTATGTTTTTGTTGATTGACTGAGCGCCATAACTACTTTCTATCGAAGAGTTGTAACGCACAAAGTCCTCGGCTCGCACGCCATTTACTGATACTCGATGTATTCATCATGTTCATATTAAATGGTACTATGTAGCATGAAGGCAGGTGATGTCATTAAACTCTACTCTGATACTTGGATTGGCTAGTTGTTATCGTATCTTGCATGGTTTGTGTATCATTATTATTAGTGATCTTCTGCATGGTATTTACATTAACCGCAGGGATTGAGCAAGTAGGTATTAGAATATTTCAAAATACATAAACGACATTGTAAAGGGTACATATAAGATTTAGGCGATGACCTTCAGATCTATATTTATATTCTTGATCTTGGAGTCTTGTGTTGGACATCGGCCAGTGGATTATTTCGTTGTACTATTGAAATATATTGTTCTATGCTAACACATCACATGGCACGGGCGTATATCAATTATGTTCACAATTGTAACCTGGCATTTACTGATTAAAAACTTCTTTTTTGTTATTAAAATAAGAAAAAATTCTTGACGCCACTAACAAATAACAATTATTATACTATGCCTACTTTAAGAGTGATAGTAACATATGTAATTTATATTCGTTTAAAATAGCATCATAGGAACATAATCTATTATAGCAAATAATGATTGCAGGTCACAATATAGTCGCGTATATACGCCGTTTTAGCAGTAAATTTTTACTTTAAATAATTTAGTTGAATGTACAAAATGTATTATATTAATACTAAAATGTATAAATATGTTATTATGGATACACCTTCGCCACGTGAAGTGATAGCATTATGGGGCATGCAATACACTAAATTCCTTATTAAATGGTCAGCAACTATGTGTTGTAAATATAAATTTTTAACTATAGGAAAAATGTATATTAAATCAAAATTATATTATGGGTTCGATATATTACAATGAGCTTCACAAATCATTATGGCTAACTGTAGTCTTTCATTGAAACTATTTTCGTTATTATGAAACATTTTGCGGTGTATAAAACTAGTAAAGGGATATGACATTTGTATATTCTACTTGGATTTGCTTCTATGTGCTTCTCTAGACAAACCTTGTTGCTTTCTTTAATGTTCTATTGTATCTGATCTTTTCTTTTACTGTGAAATTAAATAGTTGGATTTTATAGTTATAGCCCGATCTTCCCCCTCTTATAAAACATTGTATTTTGTAGATGAAGCTGACATGGATAGGGTTTTTAAACTTCCCTCTACGACTTTTATCGGAGAAAAGGAGAAGGCATTACCACTTAGGTAAACTTTTTTAAATTATCTTTTTTATATTTTACTTGGTAGAAATTTCGAGAATGGAAACATTTTGATATCTAAATCGATACCAGCTTGTGCCGCTACTATATCGATATTTCAGATTTTTTATTATTATTAAGCAATGAATGAATCTTAGATTCATAATATTATATTTCTGTGAAACCCACCTGGCTGACTAGTATAAGAAAGATTTTTTTGAATAGTAGTAAAATAAAATATCTCTATAATTTTTGTATTAGTAATCAACGAAGCGCCGGATGTCTCGTTAATACGATGGATGGTTATTGCGCGGAATTTTAGATGTATTGGTGTATCGCCTATTAATACATGTATGGACATCGGTATTGGATGTAACCCTAATTACGAGACAAATAATCGCAATTTAACTAGTCGTAATAAGCGAGTTTATTTCATTACCACGTTTTTAATCATTAGTTTTGGGTCTTGTCTGCTAGGACGGTATATTTTTATCAATATTACACATTTTCCCCAATGAGATAGCGATTTGAAATTTTAATCATAATCTCTGTTTCGAATGATAGTACTGAGAAATGAAAAAATAAAACAAGGTTGGATGAAGCTCTTTACCCTGCTCTAATAGATATGATTCCACAACCCTAATGTCAATGTGGCTTGTCTCTTTGAGAACTGTAATATCATACGTTATATTTTATTTGTTCATATTTGTATTGCAGCAGTTTAGTTTCTCTTCATTATATGTGATCTTTCAGGGAGATCTTGACACGACTGGAGCAAGCGTATTGCAACAACATCGGCATCGAGTTCATGTTCATCAACTCGCTGGAGCAATGCAACTGGATTCGACAGCGCATGGAGCCCCCCAACGTTACCAAAATGAGCCCCGACCAGAAGAGGCTTATCCTCGCTCGTCTTACTAGATCCACTGGGTAAGTCTACTGCTTAACTATTACGAACTGTAGTACTACTTTCTTGCTTTGCTGGTAAACTATACCGCCTTGTTACAAAATAAGGTCTAAACCACGATTATGAAGTATAGGTTTATATTTAATACTATACTTTAGGCCAAGGTTTATTTTAGTTGGTCTAATAGAAGTTTAAACCGGTACTGTAGTTAGTCCACGTTTTGTAATAAGGCCGCTTGGCTCGTTTCGTCTGTCCCTAAAGAGTGTCAATACATTGTTACATTTTTAATTTAAATCAATTAATTGTAATACACACATACATACTACATAGTATTACATAATCAGCCCATATATTGTGTAAAAATAGTACTAAATCTATCGGTTTCTATATTATTTACGAGAAAGTATGTTTTTAATCTTCACTTGTAACCTTTTTATACATTGTGGTTGTGTTTTTTATATTGCTTCATATGAGCGTGACATTTCGTTGTCGTGATCTGCCCATTTCATTTTATATTTGTATATTGTTATTGTCCTGCCAAATAACAATGTTTTGTGTAAACAAGCCACGTTACTTGCCCTATTGGCACGTTCAACAATTTGTTATGTCGTATTCAAACGAATTTCATGCTCGAAGTAAAACTATAAATACATACAATATACTGATTACTAAATTACAGATTTGTTATCACTTATACTCAACGCTTCACATGACCAGAACTAATGAATGCTAATATTGTTATCAATAAGTTTTATAATGATAATAAAGTCTAGAGATATTATATGATTCATTACGTATAAACATATGTATACCAAGGAGATAACAAGTATTTTCGTTGATGGTGGTTGATAGACGATTTATGTTCACGTTATCATGTGTTGTTATCTATTGATTTCATGACATTAGTATAAACAAAATTTTCCTTTGGGTCGCATTTAATAATATTATGTATACATAAAATTTATGGAATTTAAGTTATAAACCAAGAAAATCGTATAGAAATAAATCTATAAATTGAAACTTATAACAAAATTTTAAATTTATTATCCTTAATTTTCCTTTTTTTTTCTACAAATGCTTCAGGCCGTCAACGTCCATACACAATCCTCTTAGTTATTTTTTTTTAATACGCAACTGTTTCCCTTTATATGAATAAGGATAAGTTGTCATGCATGAAACATTAAATGATTGCGTTTTGCCGTAACAAGTTGTTAAACTCATACTTTTGTTTCGGTAAGAAGCGTCCGGCAGCCTTTACAAATTATTACAAAAGAATGAGTCATTTGAGAAGTTGTTGTGAATAAAAATCATTTTGTATTCAAAGTTGATTAGTTACAGATATTTATGTTATCCAGTTTACAACATCTATATTGATACTAATAATATAAAGCTGAAGAGTTTGTTTGTTTGGTTGAACGCTCTAACCTCAGAAACTCCTGGTTTGAATTGATAAAATATTTTTGAGTTGGATATAGGCTAACTTAACTGCGACCAATTGCTGAGTATTAATGATAAATGTTATAGAAATAGGACAAATGTTAAACTTTTTTCCTAAAGTAATGTCATTTAATTAAATTATATTTTTAGTGTACATCAAATATGTTAGACTATAATGCAATTGTTCTGTATGCTTTTTTTGTAGATTTGAAAACTTCTTGGCGAAGAAATGGTCATCAGAGAAACGTTTCGGTCTTGAGGGTTGCGAGATTTTGATTCCTGCCATGAAGCAGGTCATTGACGTGTCCACACGCCTTGGCGTCGAGTCCATCATTATGGGAATGCCCCACAGAGGTTCATATTTAAATACATTAATAGAATATAAGAAACATTGCAGGACCAAAGTATCAGTCACACATTTGTTGTTATCTCGGATCCATATTTATATCTTAACTAAACGTTTCGAATGAAAGTGGACCTTGTCATTTTTAAGATGGTTACTATTTATTATTAGTTAAAATTTTTTTTTTCTTATACATTCATAAACCTTAATTTCATGTAAGTATTATAGTAATACATCTTTAACAAATATAAATTATAATTACTATTGGATATATGTAGATGGATACATACATACATACAAAAAATAATAATATTGTTACATTTACAGGTCGCCTTAACGTGCTGGCTAACGTTTGTCGTAAACCTCTTCACCAACTATTCACTCAGTTCGCTGGACTTGAAGCTGAGGATGACGTAAGTAATTATTAACTAATGTATAATAATTCAAGTAATTTTTTCACTGAAATTTGTCAACGAAGACAGTTGAAGGTCACCTTGAACCGTTACAGTCCATGATGAGCATTTTCCTGTGGACTTACTGCGGCAATTAATGCCGTCTACCACACGTAATGTCGAGACGCTTTCATTATGCACTTCGCTAATCAGGCAATATTTACGAAATTCAAATCGTTCATTCGTTTGTTTCATTATTTGTCAGGGTTCCGGTGACGTGAAGTATCATTTGGGTACGTACATCGAGAGGTTGAACCGAGTCACGAACAAGAACATCAGGTTGGCGGTGTGCGCGAACCCGTCCCATTTGGAAGCCGTAGATCCCGTGGTGCAGGGCAAAACGCGCGCCGAGCAGTTCTACCGAGGAGACAATGAGGGCAAGAAAGTAAGGCTGTCGTGTGCTCTCCCAGTGATCGAAATTTGTTTATAATCATTGTTATTGAAAATTTAAAGAAAACATGAAGGGGCGTGTTCCAAACATATTTCTTCTTGTATTAATTAGTTTCTTGTATATCTTTATAACTATTTGAAGAACGAGCAATGTGAACTTAATGGTTATGGCTTGTAGGTCAATTGACTGAACCAAGAGCAAAAATATTTCGCGAAATTTTCAATAACTATTACAGATTAATTTCGACCACTATTTAAACAGTACGTTAATACGATATCGCTTCGGATGTAACCATTAAATTAGATATGTTGAGGTATATCAACGGTAATTGAACTTCTAGGTAATGTCCATTCTGCTGCACGGCGACGCGGCGTTCGCGGGCCAGGGCGTGGTGTTCGAGACGATGCACTTGTCGGACCTGCCCGCGTACACGACGCACGGCACCATCCACATCGTCGTCAACAACCAGATCGGCTTCACCACCGACCCCCGACACTCGCGCTCCTCCGCCTACTGCACAGGTTTGTCGTGTAGCCCGTTTGCCCTGTATCAATCACACCCATAAACACCTACTACAGTAAACTATAATAACTTATTATAAGAAATAAATTATACTACATTTTTACGCTGTAACACATTTAGGTCTATTTAAATTCGTACGTTATTTAGTAGGAAACTTTAGTTTATGAGATGTTTAGAAAATTAATTGATGAATGAAACGTGCAGAAACGGCGGCTTTTAATACGAAAAAATGTTATTTATTAATTTATTATTATTATTATTTTTTGCTGACCGTTTGAGCAAGTATTACTTATAAGTTGGTTTTTGTTTTGGTAATGATTTTAAGATATTGTCCATGGCATTACGACGAGGTTGTATTATGCGATAGATTAAATTAGCTAATTAATAAAATTTTCTAAACTAACTGACTGTAGTGATCTGTGTATCAGTTCATTCAATGAATCATTTGCACACTGAACAAACGATCGTTTGTGTATTTGATTTCTATAATGTTGATAATTATTATTGTACATGGCAATTTCTCATTACATATTGTAATTGTAGACGTGGCGCGCGTGGTGAACGCCCCCATCTTCCACGTGAACGGCGACAACCCGGAGGCGGTGATGCACGTGTGCAACGTGGCGGCCGAGTGGCGCGCCACCTTCCACAAGGACGTCGTCATCGACATCGTCAGCTACCGCCGCAACGGCCACAACGAGGTCGACGAGCCGATGTTCACGCAGCCGCTCATGTACCAGAAGATCCGCAAGACCAAGCCGGGTACCTTATCATCTTAATATATTGAAATAAACTGCGTGTCACGGTGTTTGTCCGCCATGGACTCCTAAACTACTTAACCGATTTTAATCAAATTTTGCACACCGTGTCCAATTTGATCCAACTTGAAAGATAGGATAGCTTACATCTCAAGTTATAATCGCAATATTATTTTATTGGAAATTATTTTTTTAATATTTTACAAATAATTAGTTTCAAGGGATTCTAACAGATGGCGGGATAAGTCTGTTAAATTGAATTTGATAACATTAGTCACGGCAACGCGTGGCCGGGTCTACTAGTTGTATTGAAAAGGGAACAGTGAAGTTTGTGAGTTAGTTTGTAGGAAGCAATAATTGGTATTGCACATTAGTATAACTTCCCGAGTAACATATACATTAATTATAAATTTGGCTTTTATTATATAAGTTGCAGAGTAACGTCTTTAAAGTCTATTTTATACTTTTTAAAGTGCTATTTCCCACTGTGATTTTAGATATTTTTCTAAGTAGGCGAGAAATGTGTGCTCAATTCTGTACTATTTTTAGTGCTGGAAAAATACGCGGATCAACTCATTGCCGAGGGTGTTGTGACTGCCGAAGAAGTCAAAGATGTCAAGGACAAGTATGACAAAATCTGCGAAGATGCGTACAACCAAGCTAAGCAGGAGACTCATATCAAATACAAGGACTGGCTCGACTCGCCATGGTCTGGCTTCTTTGAGGGCAAGGATCCACTTAAGGTACATAACCATTGGCGTACAATGACTTGTGGGATTTCTTATTTTAAACTATTCAATTATAATTGGAGTGTAATGCAATATGATAAAATCAATATTTATTCAGATTCTTTGTCTTACTATACATCTGATCGTGTCCTATTTGGTGGATAATACCTCCTTAAATAATCATCACTCGAACAGCTATTTAAGTACTTTCTATATCTTAATTTCGAGAACAGGCTCGTGTAGTTAGTTGCTTGAACCCTGTAGTTGTAGTTATAAAGGCATAAAGCAATTAAAACATAAGATTCTATTTTATAACTTAGATGTCCCCAACTGGCGTAGTCGAAGAAACCTTAGTCCACATCGGCAAACGATTCTCCTCGCCGCCTCCAAACGCGGCCGAGTTCGAGATTCACAAGGGCTTGCTCCGTATTCTAAAGTCTCGCATGGAGATGGTGGAGAACCGCACTGTCGACTGGGCCCTCGCTGAAGCCATGGCCTACGGATCCTTATTGAAGGAGGGCATCCACGTGCGGCTATCAGGAGAGGACGTCGAGCGAGGAACATTCTCTCACAGGTGTTTACAATGTTTTTATATCAGACGACCGGTCTTCAATTAGTTGAAATTCGATAATAATTGTTAAAAGATTCTAAGATTCTAAGGACAATTTGTTTTTAATTTTTTCTACTTTACATTTACTGTGTTTCTGATATCACTTACAATACAATTCAATGCTGTTAGTACGTACATAAAAGAAGGTACCACCACAACAATAAAATAAAAATGTACAATTTTTTTGTTGGCAACTAAAGTTTGTCAATAGCTAGTTACTAACCATAAGCAAATATTGGTTGACCAACACATTTTGCGGTATTTAGTTGAGATACGTGTTTTTGGTTAAGTAATGTAATGGTTTTGTTTACAGGCATCATGTCCTCCACCATCAGAAAGTAGATAAAGCAACTTACTGCGCCCTCGCTCATCTGTACCCCGACCAGGCACCCTACACTGTCTGCAATAGCTCACTCTCAGAATATGGTAAGATATCTTCCAACTGTTTGTAACTAGCCATCAAATGAGTAGAGAAGCCACATGATGCCAAGTGGTCTCCGTCGTCTATGAACACGAGCAATATAAAAGTTGCTGACTATGATTATGGAGAACAATAAGTAAATACGATGAGTTGTTTGGTGGCTGACTTAGGTATGATCAGTGAAAATAACATTCATAGTCGTTTTATTGGCTTTTTTAATAAACAGGCGTGCTCGGCTTCGAAGTGGGCTACTCAGTGACGAATCCCAATGCTCTGGTTCTATGGGAAGCTCAGTTCGGCGATTTCAACAATGTAGCTCAGTGCATCATTGACCAGTTCATATCGAGCGGGCAAGCGAAGTGGGTCCGCCAGTCTGGCATCGTGCTGCTGCAGCCGCACGGTATGGAGGGAATGGTATGTATGACTTAACTTTTGCTAAATGGTATGAATGATTTAACTTCTTCAGCGCACAAGCACACATGTCTTGTACGTTAAAAATTACAGTCACTTTATACACAACATTTCTTAAATACTATTATCATATTGGAATCGTAAATTTTTTATAACTTGATTGGAGTTTCCAGTATGCAACTGGAGGCCGAAGTTACTTAAATGTACATATAGGTACATATTTCACATCTAAGAACATTATGTATAACTTAGTATAAGTTTCCTTTGCAAATGATAATGATATGTAATAAAAACAGTGAAAACAATGTGCCTGCAGGATTAAAACTTTATTCTTAGAACAATTCAACACAGAGTACAAGGATGTTGTATAAATATATATTTGTATTTTTTTATGTAGTGAGCAATTTTTATGTTAATAATGTTAAATATAATGTGGTTAATAATATAATGTTATATTTATTAGGGTCCCGAGCACTCTTCCGCCCGGTTGGAGCGATTCTTGCAGATGAGCTCCGACGATCCTGACTACATGCCGCCAGAGAGCCCTGACTATGAAGGTTAGTGTTAGATATCGCTTAATCTAAAAATACATATCCATAATCAACCAACAATTCCCTTGAAAGACTTAATTATGTGACGGAATTTTGTATGAGGCGACGCGGTAACTATTTAGGAAAGAGATTGGGTTTGGTATTTGGATGATATTGACCTATTAAAAAAATCCCAATGGCGCTTCATGGCGCTACGTCGTTATATTCGAAATTTGTCCTATCTGTCCCTACAAAATAAGCCCCGGATTACTTGCTCACTTTATAATTTCGGAGCAGGTGTTGTATAAAACAATATTTTCAGTGCGTCAACTACACGACTGCAACTGGATAGTGGCGAACTGTTCGACGCCCGCGTCCTACTTCCACATCCTGCGGCGGCAGATCGCGCTGCCCTTCCGCAAGCCGCTCATCCTCATGACGCCCAAGTCGCTGCTGCGTCACCCCGAGTGCAAGTCCTCCTTCGACGACATGAACGAGGGCACCGTCTTCAGGAGGTGAGGGATATTGTTGACGTTATGCGACTAACATACCTGATAATTGCCGTAGTGTATCCCGTATATTCCTTCAAAATTAAAAGTTTATAATTTTTTTTTTACTCTTATACATTCGTTGGCATGCATTTCTAGTTCAGTAACGTTATAATACAATAATAAAGATTTTTTTTATAACACCTAAAATCAATCGCTAATAAAATCGGTTTGCAAACAGGAAAAAATGGTTCTGAAGTTATTTGCCTATTTATATGATATACATAGATTATAGCGTCCAGAGTAACCAGCATGTGTTAATTATTCGATAACTCACAAAAATGATATTCCCACGAATGGGTTTAAGTTTGTATAATCTTAGTAGATTGATATTATTTATCATTGTGGATCATACATTTAATCTTCTCTAACGATCTTTTTAATCACTGGCCTCCTTTTGAAAATAATTATTGATGTCTTGAAGTTCAATAGGATATTACTTGTGAATTATTTTTTGTACTTATAACATTAATTCGTGTGTATAGAGTGATCCCAGAGGAGGGCCCCGCCTCCCAGAGTCCGCAGAACGTGCGCAAGCTCGCCTTCTGCTCGGGTCGTGTGTACTACGACCTGCTGAAGGAACGCCGCGAGAAGGGGCTCGAGAAGGACATTGCTATTGCGAGGTAATAATCACCAACATTGTTATAATAAAAACGAGAGCTACATTATCGATTGAACAGGATTTAAGCATACTTGCTATTTTTTCCCTGTCTCTACTAATTTAAGCATGTTTGCTAAATTTCGTACCAAGCTACATGGGCTTCCTATTTATCCCTTTAAATTTCATAATATTTCTCTTGTAAATTGTGTGCTGTTTAATCAAATTCTATTCCCTTCCATAAAAACGATTCCGATTTATCGATTGTATGAGGAATAAAATCAGACTCTTTCAGTTGATAAAAAGAGGTCGATATGTTTGACAACCTTTTGCTGGTGGATGTTGACTGAGCGAATTGGCGCTGCTAAAAGTAACGTTGTGTAATATTGTAGAGTGGAACAAATCTCGCCGTTCCCGTACGACCAGATCAAGGCCGAGGTGGCCAAGTATCCGAACGCGCAGCTGGTCTGGAGCCAGGAGGAGCACAAGAACATGGGCTCGTGGAGCTACATCGAGCCGCGCTTCCGCACCTTGCTGCAGAACCAGAAGCATATCGGGTATGTACTAACGCGGTACACTGAATACTAATAGATAGCTTGCACGTTTGCACATGTTAAACTAAAATAGACTCTTTTGTCGCTTCTTTTTTTCGGGCACGCGAATACTTGAATGTTGTAAATACATAATTGTTTGTGCCGCGCCGTACACAAACACATTACACGGTGATAGACAAGTCTCAACTTGCGGTTAAAATCTTGTATGAGACGACGCGGTAACTGTTCAGGAAAGATATATTAGGTTTTGTATTTGCATAATTTACACCTATAAAAATCTATTTTTTCTTGTAAAGGTTGTCGAAATACAATGCTACCAAATCTGCTCTGAGGGTAAAGATGTAGACTCTCCAAGACAGCTTGATTTTCCAATCAAATATTCAGAGTGGTATACTCCAAATTCTGCAGTAAAAAAGTTTTTTGAAGCTATTTGTCATCAGAAGATAATAAGGTCCAAAGCTATATGGTTTATTTGAGTTGGGACACTTGTCATGTATTTTGCTTGGTAGAATTATTTAACACTACATATATTATGATAATAATAATGTTCTGTTATTTCCAAGAATCTGTATGAGTGTGTGTTACACTGACTGAGTTTCCTAGGTACTCGTATGATATAATTATATTAAACATATATTTTTATTTATACAACAACAATTATTGATAAAATAAATGTAGTATTATTCACTTTTTGTAAACATTATTTATATATTAAGCTTGCAGTTTGAATAGTTCATGTAGTTGCATTTGGCCGCACCAAATTCATGTAACAGTTGATGTTGTCACATTATTAACAACTTAACTGTCCCCATATAATAAAATTTACAACTACCCTACGTCCATCACGTTTTTCCATACAAATACAAAGCCCGATCCTATAAAAAATACTCAGGATTTTTACCATTTATTTTTAGTACCAAAAAA
>DWJN01002075.1:0-16097 GCA_018248895.1 Carystus phorcus | reverse complement strand
CAACGAAACATTTTAAAAACCGCGAACTGTGAGTAGCTTCCACACTACTCCACAACACGACTTCCGAATAAATTATATAAATATTATATTATTCCGCATTTATTAACAAAAAATCCTGCATTGCAAATAAAGTAATGCGCAATAAGCAATCTATTTATATAATAAAACAATTACAATATGTCTTACAATGTTATACACATTGATCTACGGATAATATTTTAGAATATCTATTATTAGGATTATTTATAAACGCAATAGATTCTATAACAGAGATTGATAAAATATCTATCTTAGTCTATTCTCGGAAAGGACTTAAACATGTTTGGATGCGATGTTTACTGACGTATTGTAATAACCTTGAATAAATATTTAGTATTTTATTCAAAAGTAGCTGAAAAGTAAACAACCTATTTTGTATGCCTGTCTGCTTGTAGGGGCTAATTTCTGGAACGGCTGGACCGATTATAACGCGACTTTCACTGGCAGATAGCTGATGTAATAAAGAGTAACTTAGGTTAGTTTTATTTTAGATTAGCTTTTCCCCGCAGCTTCTCCCGAGTTAAGAAACTTTCATCTCCTATTTTATCCCCTTGAGGGTAGAATTGATCAAGATCCTTTGTTAGCGGATGCCTACGTCATATCATATACCTGCAGGCCAAATTTTAGTCCGATTCGGCCAGTGGTTTGGGCTGTGCGTTGATAGGTCACTATGTCAGTCAGTCAGTCATCTTTGAGTTATATATATTTAGATTTATAAATTATCATAAAATCTGCGAAGTGAACAATAACTTTCTTGTTAAATTTCGTTGACGACGTCGTGGACATAGCTAGATGATAACATAATCCTTACGCAAAGCCCTATCACTAAGCAAGCCGGCTTTTGTCGCCTCTTACGATACCCTAGTCTGTTGCTGGTGCGGGTTTGGGTATGTATCCCAGGCCACCCCAATATGGCTAGTTAGTGTATGTATATTATGCTGTTATGTTGTACGATTGAATACTATCCACGACACACTTTTATCAGTATGTGTGTGTAAATATTTTACGTTGATTACATTTTAGAATTAAGGTTACAGTTTATTTTATTTTAGCAGACAACCCGTAAGGTGGAAAGTTACCACCGCCCATGAAGTCAAATACGAGTCATTACCGTCGCGTTTAAGAGGCAATAAAAGAGAAGAAAGAAAGATATAACTGGGTCTCAAGTCCCCAACCAGAACACGATGGTTTATTTGGTAGCTGACATAAGCAAGAGGATGGTAACTAATTAAATGGACTCCACGGATAAATAGTAATAAATATTGCATTAATGACAGTTATTTTGTTATTATCGTAAAATTACTGAATATATCTCTATTCTATAGTGTTGCCTTCGTTAGTGCAAATAAAGAAAAAGAATAAAGTGATACATACATACCTAGTCCAATAACTCAATGAAATAGTAACTATTAAAGCAAACGATGCAAAAATTATTGCGGCAATTAGTTTCACTCTATTATTTTGTACATTTTGTACGGTTCCCATACCCGAGATATTATTTATAATCTAATGTGTTTAATTGTGTTCTATGAAAATAATTTTATGAACAAACATTCCACTTAATGCTGTTTACCGCTACAGTGGGTATTGTTAATTAATTTCACCTTGACATAACAATTAACAAGACCGCCAGTATAATTCATCAAATCATTTGTTTCAATTTACGAGTTGTTATTCAAAACCAAGTAAACTCAACGTCTTTTGTATAATGTGACTCCATGTTCCCTTTGAGACAACAATGTCTTTATTTTATTTTAAGTTTTCAAAAAAATATATTTGAAACACAAGAAATATTAGCACTCACTCGAGTCTAGATAAGTCGATATCAATACGTGGTGCTTAAACTATTCAATCTGTAATCGAACACTATACTAGCTATAATTTACGCGGCACGAATGTTTCGTAAACATTGTTTTGAAGTAAGTATCGTAAACAAAAGATTCTAACCGAAGCATGCCCGTGTTCCTCTCCGTCGATATCCTGGGGGTCAGTCAAACACGTGCTTCATCACAAATATCACTGTCACTTTCAACGAAGCACAACACGAGTACTGAAGTGGTCTTACTGTGAGTTGTGGTTGCGAACGGTACGTTGGAGCGCACGCAACCAAAGGTTTCAACACAGCCGAGGGCCACCCGGTCTTAGTAGGTCCTCTCTTTTCTACACACAACGATTTCGCATCGCACATGAAACAGCGCTTATCCGATGCCTCTCCGTCACTAGTGGTTGACCTTCTAGGTCTACCATTATTGCTAATAAGCTTGGCTTTTGCAATCTGGCGTTTTAAATTCATTCCTTTGGCATATAAAAACAATCACAAGGTAACAGTGTCGATAAGGATGATCCTAGCAGACGCTAAATTTGAATTTTCGTGACATTGGAATGTACTGACAGGTAATAACGATTTATAATGATGTCAACAGATAAGTAATGTGATGTAATTAACGTAAAAACCAAAGATGACATATAACAACCGTTATAGGGCATTGGTAATGAGAGTTAAAGAAACCAAAACTGAACTAGTAACGCTGAACGTTACAAAATTTGTGGCAAGACTGTATTGCGATTGATTGGCGAAACATTACGGTGAAGTCATTTTTCGTCTTACAATAAGACTTTTTATACTGCAATAACAACGAAATTCTCGTGTAATGTTTCAATTGCTTTCAAAATGATGCAGCTCGGTGACGTGCGTTGTTAAGTACATAAATACGAATTGTAAATGACATAAATAACAACGATAACATTATCAAACAATACTGTACTATACAACTCTTATGTATTGAATCTTGATAACAATATTTTTTTTATCTAGAATTATCCACATACACGCCTACGATTAATCTAAACGAATCAACCTGGATAAATTGTATTTATATAACTTTAGTGACATGAATAAAAAACCTCATATTTATGCTACTGAAATGTATTGAAATTATGAAAGTGTATGGTCTCAGATTCATAGGAGCTCCTTGTACTACCAAGTAAATGTTAGAAACATGCAAAGTGCTTTTTTCATTTTCATTAATAATTAAATTCGAATTCCGACCACTGAAAGAATCCTCGTAGGTACGTATGGCAGGGAAATAATTCGATTCGACTTAATTCGTCTGAATTTATATCTACTGGTTATCAGCTGTCCGAGTTTTCCATTGGATCAATTTATGTCTTGAGATATTGATGAAATCTCCAATTTTAACCTTTAAGATACTTGTTCCGAGGTCTTCTACTAATATAGTCATGCCTATTCCACCAAGGACTTAATATAAAGGTATTAATTGCTTAAATAAAATCAATCTTACAAAGTTGTTAAAAACTTTTAGTTTGTGTGTCAAGGGTAGACAAATATGATTTCATACCGGTATGACCGGTCCACCGCCTACTTAATGCCTTCTGTACGTTTTATCCAGATGTAGGGAAAGTTCAGTTCAATTTAGTTTTATTCGCTTTAATTTACAAGAGAATTTCAGAATTTGTCCTAATGAGGTCATAAATTTTAAGACTTGCTTCAGAAGTTTAAGTACACAAAATCTTTGGCTTAGGCGATATTCATAAAGTGATTTTGCAATTAGATATCCTTATATTAAATCGATAAATTGTATCAATAGAAATATAAGTATGCATTCTCATGAAGAAAAATATAAAGTTTGGAAGATGGCACGAAAATTGTTTCGCTTTTCTTACAAAATGAGTTAGGTACATCGAGATTTCGTAAAATTCGCTGCCTCTGGACGAACGTCAGATTTTCTGATGGACTTATTAAAACTTTTTACTGACTAGGCAGAAACCAATCTAAGAATATAAAAGCAATAATGCGAATATCAACTTCAAAAATCAAATGCGTTTTGAAAACTTACATCATCCATAAATACTCCTCGTTATTTTTGCTCTGCTGCCTTTGAAGTGTTCCAAATTGGTTGCCTGAAATGGTCAAATCTCTTAGTAGGTCAGAGTGCAATGCAAAATTTTAACACAATTCTTACAGTTATGTTTATGATTATTAGATTCTATAGGATTATATCTGATCTGGGTTATGTTAGATCGACTTAAGCGATAAAATTGATAAAATAATCTACTAATGCGATGATAAAATAATCAATTAATGATTAATTGTTTTCATAACATTGTACTCTTTGTGTCCGTTTGTGTGTTTAAAATCATATTGTTGAATATAGCGATATATTAAAAATGTATTCGAATTTGAACGTTATTATCTAAGTATTCTGCACAATTTTACAATTCAGTATATTGTACTGTTGAATTTCATTTAGGCACATTGATTTGAGGTTTAAGTGTAATATGATAATGAGGTGTAAAATTAAATATTTTTAATGTTGCATAAACCACTTTCTTAACGTTTTTGTAGTTGAATATTACTTTTGTTGCAAAATATCGTTTATTTTAAAATTAGTGCGAAGATTTTATGTACCAAACAACGAATATTTTTAGTGCTATACATTTTAAAATATTTTATTACGATTTTATAAGGTTGATTTTATAATATTTTACACTAAAATGTAAAGAAAGTACGCTTGTAAATGGATATTTCTTAAGAATAAAGAATTAAAAAAATTATGAAAGAATAAATTTTCTTAAGAATAACAATTTATTTTTATCAATGAAATTATCGCGAATATTCAGTATTTTGTATACAAATATTCCGGTTATTATATTATTCCTCTGTTGTTAACTGCAGATATTTTGAGAACAGAATTATCCTCAATAATATCCATTTTAGTAATTTTAGCCTGTGCTTATGACGCTGATGTTTATGAACCAGTATTGGCCTTGGATTCGATAAAAGAATACTTAAACCAAAGGTTTATCATGAAAATAATTTAATTTTTTAGTCGTATTAGTAAATTAAAAAAAAAACAATATAGCGCTTAACTGTCCACGACAATGACCGTCATGAACTGAAAACATCCTTTGTTAGAAAACTAAATATTTGAAAAATAATCGACGATAAATAATATAACAACTCTAAACATGCAAAGGAGTGTTGAAGTGGTTTGCAATCTAAACATAAATAAACAAGATAAACCTGTAACATAGGACAACTACAATCTCTTGCTAGAAAAGGTTACACTTTGTCTACAACCACCAATCTACGCCCATTTTAATGTCACATTAATATTACGTAATATAGATGGCGCTATGTTAATGAAGCCTTGTAGCTAAGTGACATCTAAGACAAAGCGTATAAAATAAACTTTTAGTTTAAAGTTGATGTAAAATACGAATTTGAACTGGATCTTACCATTAGTTCATGGAATATAAATAAATCGTACCTGACTGATAGCTTTGTGTGCTATTTACGCTGGTCTCACTTTCGGTCCTGCTTCGAGTGTTAAATAGCAAATTCCATGGATTAAAATTCGTATTATTCGATCGATTGTCATTTTTTGTCACACTTTTATTAGCAGTATCCATAGTTACAATACGATTTTAATTAAAAAAACAATTTAAAGACAAATTCGATAGAAGCGATTACACTCTCACCCACGCCGACTGATAATATAATAATATTATGGTATGACACTCTTATGCTAAACAATCACGCACGCTGCCCGTTAAAACGAGGCAGCAAGAGTTGTTTTGATCCGAAAGCGGCCGATCGCGCACGGAATCACCCGAAATTGTGTTTACTGTGGAACGTTGTCGAATACAAAGTCACCAATGCGCCACGCTTCACTACCGGCATCTGGTGCTGTCTACAATATCGATGAGAGATTGCTAAATATAGCTCTCGAATGACGTTTGTAGCAAGCATATTCACAGCGCTCACCAGTCACCTGTTTATACGATGCAACAACTTTTTTGTGTGTAGACATAAATTTTACTTAAGCCAACTTATAAAAGGTTGTATTTTATTTACTACTAGCAAGAACTAACTGTAGTGTTTACTTGTCGTCCACAATGATCTTACTATACGATAATAAGTCTGGCCTTTATGTGATTATACTAAAATGTAAAGTAAAAAATAGTATTAAATAAAAAATTAAAAGTGTCAATGTCAATTGAGCGAAGTTTGTTTTGATTTATAAAGTTCAATTTTGTATTAATTTATTGAGGAACTATAGTATTTCTGGATTCGATCATGAAAATACCTTACGTAGTGTCACTAAACACCCGAGAAGCTTATGCTCTTTCAAAATTTATGAAAGCATCGGCCGGTGAAGCACCTCGAAAAATATTAGCCGAAGATTTCGAATGGGACGATGACCTGCCTACACCTGCACCGCTAACGTACTTCGCAGCCCTCGCTCTTTCTAGAATTTTTCACAAAATAAATCCCCTTCGCAAGATTTTACAGAAAGACGTCGATATGCTAATAGATTTGTATCCTGCGGATATTCCGCTTAAGTTCAGCGTTCGTTTTATAAAGGTTGTTCCAATTTATAATATCGCAATCTTAATTATTAAATTTACCTCAGTTTCTCTAAAGATGATGTTACAATTTATGAATATGGGTTACAGGATGAACAATATTGGAAGAGATCCTTTGCTACAAAGTTTCCATCGCGAAAAGAACTGGGTGTAACATTTTGGAAAGGGAAGTTTTTATCCGCATGTTTACAAGATTACCTCGAAAATATTAAACCAGATATTTTTATAGAAGAAAACGCAGTTGAATTAGCATCATTGGTACGAGATGTTTCTTAAATTTTAACCTTCTTTCGGACACTAAGTTCTTAATTAGTCTGTTTTATTTTAGGTGAGTCCCTATATCTACGAGTTGTCACTAAATCAACTGCAAATAATACGACAACCAACACCTTCTATTCCATATGAAAATGCTGTAGAAGATACTTGCGAATACAGCGT
This sequence comes from Carystus phorcus, assembly GCA_018248895.1. Taxonomy (NCBI): domain Eukaryota; kingdom Metazoa; phylum Arthropoda; class Insecta; order Lepidoptera; family Hesperiidae; genus Carystus; species Carystus phorcus. The sequence continues at coordinate 9,230 of DWJN01002075.1, read as the reverse complement.
TCCTAAACTGTTCGACCATATACCACTTGAGCCAGTGTTAGTTAAGTTATATAACCTTGAAGAAATATCCTTGGTTTTTGGAGTCAATAACGTACAAGACGGTTATTTAACGAGATATTTTGAATTTTCAATTGGGGACTGTGAGTCCTTATGCAAAGGTTTAGAATATTTAACTCACCTGAAAATATTTCGTATCAACCGTAGTAATTTAGACTGTTCGAAGGTAAAAATAATCCTGCAAAACCTCGTTAAAAAGGAAAGCATCGAAGAATTGGATTTTAATCATTGTAAAATCGGTGATTACGGAATGAAAGCTTTGGGAGGTTTTATTTATTTACACAAAAACATTAAAAGGGTTAGAATTGCTAACAATAGATTCAAGGAAGTTGGAGTACAAGGGATCGCTTACGCCTTACAAATGAATCCAGCTGCACCTATTGAGCTTTTAGGTAAGAAATTCATATTTTTTTAGTTGTAAACATACATGTGATTTTTTCTTTAAATATATTGAAAAGTGTTGAGGTGCAACGCAGATCTGTGGTGTCTGTTAAATTTATGGTTTGTGGAATAGGTAGTGATAGGTTTAAAAAAAATGGGGGGGTTTTGAATTTGGAAGGGGATTCAAATAGAGAAGCGCAGCGAAAAGGGCTAGAGTTGAGTTATAAATACATAATTATATAGGTATAGGTGTAATAATATAGTTCGAGAATGATGTTTGTGATATTGTTATTCATATTTGTTAATTTATGTTGTGATGTTTTTGTAAGCTTTTAATTTAATAATAATATCACATATTTTCTACGCACCCACATTGTTTCCCAATTTTTTACTTATCCCAGCCCCCAAAAACCTCTAACAAAAAGTGTTTCTTTATTAGATTTTAGTTTAAATCCAATGTCGCTACAGTGTGCAACAACGTTTGCCGCCGCATTTGTACGATGCAAGGAAAAGCCTCAAACGTTGATTGTCAACTCTTGCGGATTTTACGGGGCGTCGGCTGAAAAGGTAATCAAAATTATCACCTTTATCAACAATAATATTTTAGTGTAATAATAATGCTATAACCCCCAATTATCTTATCATGTAATGACCGCGGACAGCTTTATAACGTGGCTGCGCCATTTATTTTGTAGGTAATTATTCATATCGCAATCTATAATAATATACTTAGCTACGTCGATACGTAAATGATCATTTCTGGCTAATTTATTTTAACTAGTAACATGTCCTTATTATAAGATTTTATTTAGTCTCTCCAGTACGGATTCTCGTCTGTAATCAAATCTTGTAAGATAAATTTGATTTATTTCCCAATGTTTGATTGACATGAAATTTGGCACACAAGATTATTTGTCATGATAAGGCACGATGACCTAAGTGCCTCTGTTTTGTCAAATTGGTAATAATATTTATCATTTCCATAGTAACCCTTTTGATATAAGTATTAAATGAAAGGGTTTGATGAACAGAAAACAATATGTAAAGTGATGTTACTTGCATTTTATAAAAAGTAAAAAGTTAGAAAAAAATGAAAAATAAAACATTTATCATGTCCATTTTGGTTTTCATACACGTACATATATTATTTACTGTTTTACATTTACTGTTCATTATAATGCGCTACGCACTAAGCGCCTTTCAGTTGATTATGTAAAAGTCAAATTGAACTGCGATATAATTCAAACCTTTTACGTTACGAATAGATAATATGGAAGATTTAGAGATTTGTTAAATTTAGACCATTCGCGATTTAATTGTCTACATTATGATTAAATTAAATATTACTACTGATTACGATGAGGTCATTACAATTAATATTTATGCACAGTATTATCTTTATTGCTAATAATAATTTTTGTTATTTGTACCAAATCGTCTACTGTAGATAAATATTGTTTTTTTTTTAACTTACCAATTTTGACCTAAACTATCAATAAAACAATGATTCAATGGAGTTGATTAATAGAAAACGATAATCACATTATGTTATGTATACCTACTGTTTAAGATGGCGGGTCTCCTTAGCTTAAACCGTGGGTTAACTAGATTGGACATGGCGGCCAATAATTTATCAGGAGAAGCCGAGAAAACTCTAATCCGAGCACTCGAGCAGAATAAAAAGGTTTTGAGAGTTGATTTGCGAAGGACCCGTAAGTAATAGTTACATGAAATAAAAGTAAATCACCTTTACTAAGTTGGGGTGTTTTAGTACCAAAACTGCGTCACAGTATTTTGTCTCGTGGATTGTAGTTAGCTAATTTTATTAACTTAACTTTAAGCCGCGTTGAATATAGGTTTATGTTAAGTTAATGCATATTACCACCTTAAACTACATCACCACTTACCATCAGGTGGAACTGCACTCAAGCATTAACTTATAATTAAAATAGATATATAAAAAATATAATTAAATTGATACTAATTGACTAGTTACTAATACTAATAATTAAGTATAACATAACATAGATATCTAATGTTTTATTTTTTACACACATTTTTATTTATTTATTTAGGTCTGCCAATAGTTACAACACTTTAACATATACATAATTGATGCAATAACTTATACTAAGAATTAAGTGTTTAACCTTTTAAGGCAAATACCGCATGCACTTATAATTAACAATATATATTTATTAAATTGTGGCTTCTTGTCCTACTTTATTTTTTATCATCACCTAAAGTCACACTTTTTTATTTAACTTAAAACAAATAAATTTGGCTTTTACTAAGTTAATGCGTTAACCATCTTAGACGTTTTCACCACTTACCATCAGGTAGAGTCGAGTAGGAGTCAGGTAGAGTCTTATACGATACTAGGGACCCGTCCCAGCTTCGCACAGGTGCAATGCTGATACTAAATACACTACAGAAAAACTGTGAACGTATTATACGTATAAACCTTCCTCTTCAATCACTTTAAAAAAAAACCGCATCAAAATCCGTTGCGTAGCTTTAAAGATTGAAATATACATAGGGATATAGGGTCAGAGAAAGCGACTTTGTTTTATATTTTGTAGTGATATAAAAAAAAGAAAAACTCTTATTTGAATGTAGGTTTTCGAACTATTCTCCCAAATAGTATACGTACGTGTTACAGATATATCAGAAGAAACTCAAGCTAAAGTGAATGAGCTGCTCGAACGAAACAAGAATCTGATCGGAGTGGAGACGGAGGCGAGCGATGAGATCCCGCCGCTTTATCTCGGCGAACCGGAGTACCTTATATGGGAGTACAACCCCAACAACCCGGATTACATCCCCGGCAGATATCCCGACAGGGTGCCAGAAGTTTAGCTTTGAAAATAAAATTAATAACGTTTAATAATACGACTTGTATTATTTTTGTTTCTGTCGCTAATGTATAGTATATCTGACGCATAGTTAATATCGCATAACAGAGAATAGTTGGCAAAAATTATAAAAGGTGTTAATATCAATACAATATTAAATATCATGTTTAATATTTCCTATAAAAAATCATCGCAAAGGTTTTATATATTAAGGGTCCTAAGTTAACCTATTGGTTTATATTTCCGAATTAAATTATACAAACGTATTATTGTTCTAAAACTTCAGTCATAATACCAACGTATATAACGTGAGAGATAGCTTTGTACAATAGACTGGGTTCTGGGAGATGACGCGATCTTTACAAGTCGCTGAAGGGCCATCTCAAGTATGCTTTTGGAGAGCCCGCCGCCTCAACGTATGGCCTTGTAGATGATAAATGGGCCCCAAAAATACAAGCAAAATTAACTTATGTTTAACGCACATTGATTTTTATTTTAATGTCGGTTGGTTGTGTTATACAAATACCAATACAAGACTTTTTCGGCCTTATTACAAAACGTGGACTAGCAAAGTACCGGTTTTAACTTTTATTAGACCAAGTAAAATAAACCTTGGCTTAAAGTATAGTTTTAAGATAAACCTATACTTGATAGTCGTGGTTTAGATCTTATTTTGTAATAAGGCGGATTAAGTTTAAGTTATTACCTGCCTGTCTGTAATCATCACTCGAAAATAACTGAATAGATTTGACGACGCTTGTCATGTTTGTAGATTATATTCAAGGTTTGTTAGTACCCTGCTTTTTATTTCTTCGTTCTCATCCTAACAGGTACAAGCCACCATAAAAAAGTTTATGAGACATTAATATTAAGGTGGTAATTGCTTTAATTAATCCATTGCAAAATTCCTATTAACAGAACAGCATAAATAGTTACCTTAATCTGTAAACTGAAGTAAAGTTGATATATTAATAATAAACTAATGAATAGCCATGACTTTATCGATTCGAAGCTGTCAGACTGGTTTGCTAGTTTAAAATATAAATTTTATAATGTCACCTTTCTATACAGCGTTAATAATTCTAAATATGCAGTTAACTATGTAAAGCAAAGTATGACTTCTTTAAGGTTGATTATTTTATTCCTCTTATCAATTGATTAATGTACAGTTACAATAATTTATATAGCAATATTTTTTATATAACATCTATGATAACGGTGACCTTGTAAGCTGATTATGTTACATTACAAATTGTTTTTCGCGACCCCCACAAAGCGGTATTAATATCTACGGAAATTCGTTGGTGATTGTTCATCTTTAAATTATAAATACTGAGACTGAGAAATTTTATAAACTGAAAACCTTAGAGAAGCAGGAAATGTTGCAATGAGATAAGACGTGTAGAGAGGAGAAAACAGTTGACTAAAGGAAGTTTTAAAAAATGTAATCGACCGGCGATCTTTCAGGATAAACAGATGGTTTTACAAAAGCCAACATGATAATTTGATATTGTTATTAAATACAATTAGTGTTAAATGTATCATTTGATACGGTGGTAGTATAAAAAATAACGTGCCTAAAGTAAACGTATACATGAATAAATATACATGAATAAATATAAATATACATGAATAAATATTTTTGAATTAAAATTTATTTCAAAATTCGACAAGCTTGAAAACAGTGTTCAAGCTTGTTTCAAGTTTACTTGATAAGTGCTTACAGTCCATTACCTATTAGTAACACTAAAGTCATTGCCAACTCGTTGCTAGTAAAAATTAAGCAGGGGGTTCGTATTACAGTAATTTCGACTGAAGTAGAAACATACTGTTGTTGATTTTGAAACCCAGAGGTAGTAGCTATTTAGGAGGATAAAATGTCTACAGTGCGGCATGAGTATCGTGGGGGTTTATAGTGAGTGGTACAGAGCTCGACGTTCTTCAACAAGATTGACCTGGCGCGATAGCCTCATCCATCGTTGAGCAAATACACGTTGGAACAGTGCTGTGTGTATTGTATTGTATCTACTGGCTTCATGTTTGCCTTGTAATGTCTGTATATCTTGGTATTAGATGTGTGTATGTCGAAGCCTACGTACTATCGTACATGGCTCGTGAGCGATTAGCGTTATTTTATTTCAGATAATTATTTTTGGTCCAACATTTCTGAAGTTCACCGTAAATCGACATGTCTCCGAAGCACTGAACTGTCTTTTGTCGGCTCACGTTCCTCGCGATGAATGGCAGGCGTAGCGACGTGAAGTGTTTGTCTGCTCGCGTTACGATACTTTCGCTTTGTTTCGCCGAGTGTGTCGACGCAGCATAAAGTGGCAACGTGATAAATAGCACGAGGGCCGGTTAAGCAATCGTCGAGGTGTTTATCGTTTTTTGGAGGGATAAAGCGAGTAGAGCGTGTTTATAATGTTTATTGCTACGTTTGAAGGGTGCCGCTTTATTTTGCACCCGCGGATTTGCGAATGGGATTTTTCGCCTAAACCAATACAACTTTTCTCATTATTTCGAGATTTCGGACAGTTATATAAAGTTAGCTTTTCTTTTTTGACAGATTCGCTTATCACTTCGCCTCGAGTAACATGATTCTGTTCATGTGCGATTAGTATTGAACCCGAAATTGTTACTCGTTCTTATTGGGAAATATAATCAATAAAAAAATATATATCTTGTATATAATAATTTCTTTGATATCAGATTTTATGGTAATAATCACTGCGATACCTATTAACACATTTGCTCGCCAGTGGACTCAGTGGACTGTTACCAACGCGTTGCCACCCAGAAATTCGCAATCCAAATTTAAAACTGAAACAAACCTAATGTAATCGCTTTATCAATAGATATAAGGAAAAACCGACTTCCAATAAATACGGCCTATTAAATATTCCTGAAGTCATACGCATTAAGTACCTAATATTGTATTATTAGGGATAACTCAAATTAGGGACCATCTCAATCAGTGCACCCAGTAAAAAGTTATTAATTAACACACATAAAAAATACAGATGAATTGAGAACCTCCTCCATTTTTTAAGAAAAGGAGAAAAGACAATGAAACGTTCATCTCTCAATCGAAACTCGTTGCATATTTTAGTCAAAAAATTAATTATTTATTTAACTTATGAGTACCTTTCCAATTCTTTTCATTAACATAAATGTTAATAAACTTGGTAAACCAAGTGATAAGTTAACATCGCCCATAGACATCAGCAACGCCAAAAGCAACAAATGCGTTGCGGCCAAGAAATAAGAGAGGAGAAAGACAGTTCTGGTTCAATTTCACAATTTTTATTTCATTTCAATACATCGTATTTGAAAAGACAAAATATTTCTACTGTCGTATACTGGAACAGTCGTGTAAACTTCGAATGCTACGATACATAATAGCTCCAGCTTCGGCTTCAAGAAATGAAATATTTAGAAATTGAAATACAAAATACGCAACATTACATAAGGATACTCAGCAGATTCATTGCAGGTTTCCTCATATCGACAATTTGGATACAATTCCAATATTGTACGAATTGAATATTTTGCTATCGAGATAGAAGAAATGGACATTCTATTTATATTTAGGTCTTAAAGTTTCCTTTAATATTTTAATTTAAAAGGTACTGTGCTCTACAATGTTAAAGAGCTTTTTCTCATTAAAATATACGGAAACAAGAAATACTTCTGGGACTTTTCCAAGCCAACTTATGTAAGACTCACGAGTCATTTATAGTCAAAGTAGTTGAAGTAGTAAGTGGAATTTTCTAAGAGAACAGGGTGACATCAAATATTTATCGTAACTGTCGATAACGGCCATCCCATCAAATCTATATGGCCAGTACATAATAAGTACATACGTTGGTCAAAATTAATATTATTATAGACTCCCAATTCACTAAATATAAGTTGTGTTAATTCCTTACATGTCAATAGGTTCTTAACGGTTGATGTAGTCAGGTCCTATCTTTATATATATGTTTCTTCTGCTCGTGTTATAATTTGGAGATATAACTTAAATAAATAAACGATAATCTTTATTTCAGTCAGTCAAAATAGCTTATTTGTTAGTAAGTTCCTAATGTAACCTATACTGTCCAGATAATTTAATAGTCGATTTTTTCGCTAACGAAATTTTCTGTGCACAAAATAATTACTTCTCATTATTTATAGATTAATATCATTCCCACTTACATACTAATTATATTGGAAATAATCATAATTATATTGGCAAGAGTCTGCCGAATCAATTAGTACAGTAATTTATTAGGTATAAGTTCTAATAAAATAATAAATAAAAAAAAAATACTAATTGCTATAGTTATAGGCTATAGCTATTGTTTCCGACCATCAGCTTAGATAAAATTATTTAAGAACATAATCCAGTGTCCATTACAATTGCTTGCGTAAATCCCACCTACATACCATTACAATATTGATAAGTTAATGCTTGCTTTCCCATTACGTAAGCATGTGTCGTGTTGGTTATGTTTATAGACACTGCCGAGTTGATAAAATAACCCTTCAGAAAGTGAAAATCTCATTTTGTTCCTACAGTCTTACTATTCATAAAACATTCCTCTCTCGTGACACCAAAACAGGTCCGTACGATAAACTAAACCCGTAAAACAGTAATTCCTACGTCAAAGTCTTGAGGCTTAAACGTCTAAGCATTTGGTACAGAAGTAAGTATCCATAAAAGGAATGAGTACAAATTGTTGAGTGATTCCATTTTTACACACCAGATGTCGTACGAACGGAATGTTTAGCGAGGAACACAATATAAGCGCACGGCGCGGTTTAGTTTATGAGAATATCTCGTGTCTGAATAAGTGAATACCAAATTGTCTTGGATTCTTCTGGGTATAATCTTCAAGTATTTTAGACTTATGTTGCTAGGGCAGGGTTTATAAACAATTGCAAGTGTTTCGTGTTATCTACGTAACCGGGTCAAGTCTTATGAAATAGATATCGCAGGAAAAATCATTATACCATTTCTGTATTGTGGGTGTTACATGGTATTACTACTCGATAATAATTTTCAATTGGGAAGGAAGATTGTCAAAAATACGCGTATTTAGTTATTATATGGGTTTTGAGATCTTATGTTTCTATTAAGAAAGTAAATGCACGACTTTATGTCTATTTTTACAATCACTAACACGATGTGTCAGGCGTCATTGAGTCTATCGAATAAATTTTCTTGGTAAATAATTGTCTAAACAGGTAAGCTATAAAAAATACAGACGAATTGGGACCTCCTCCTTTTTTTGAAGTCGGTAAAAAAATATTTATTATGACAAACACATAAAATAATCACAATTTACATTTAAATGATAAGTGCGTTATTAGGAAATTAAATAACGCAAACTAATACGAATAAATCGTGCCCATCTAAGTGAAAAGAAATTAAATTTTGACTGTATTTTATTGTTGGTACATTAAAAAAATATGCTTAGAGGTTTATGTTCGACTGTGATTTTCATTTAACATAATCAGAATCGGTTGCTAGACGTAAAATTAAATTAAATAAAAATGCTATATAATATTGTAAGGACTTGAGAATAATTTATTTATAAATACCGATATACGTACGTGTTCGCAGTGGCGTAGTTATCGGAGGGCTAGACGGGGCAGTGCGCCGGGACCCTCAAGATCAGGGGAGCCCTCGGACTGACTTTATATGTAACTCGAATTCTGAACACCACGAATACAGAATAAACGATTTCAAATAAGGTAATTATAAAACGATCGAATACAAAACGACTTAGCGACTGATGGTGACACAGTTTTAATAATTTGAGCGATATGAATTCGAGTAAGCGAAAAATTATCTAACCGTGCGACTAAATTACTAACCGCCAGTTTCTGAAAGGTTTGTCAAAATTTCGTTCATATAACACGCATATTAACGTGAAAGTTCTATGAAGTCAA
>DWJN01002074.1:0-16098 GCA_018248895.1 Carystus phorcus | reverse complement strand
TAACTTACCTCAACGTTTTGTGCGCCGGATATTACAGTGCTCCCGGTTTCCTACCGGATGTAGTCGTGATTGTGGGTACTTACTGAACTGAATGTTTGTTCTTCATATCGCACTTTTAGAAATATATAGACCAATCTGATTAAGCAAAAAAGCGGATATTCGAACGTAAAAAACGAATGTTCTTAAAAAAACAAATGTAATTTTTTTTTGTAAATTTTGTAACATTGGTATTCGAAATATTGTTTATATTCGACGTTTCTAAAAAACTTGTTACATAGGTCTCTATCAATACAAAGATGCAATGTATTACATTTAAATGTTATATGACGTCATTTGGTTGTAGTGACTTCGCCTGCGAAAGGAGCGATCTAGGTTGGATTCATGACGTAAGCACACACACTTTCGGATTTGACTATAGCAGCTTACTATACACATCGTAGTTAACCGTGGTGACATGATCTAGAGCCTGAGTACTTAAAGCATTTTTTTAAATAAATAAAAAAATTTGAACATCTTTTAATATCTCTTTTTAATCTATATCTATACTCCATCCACCGTCGGTATCGTCAGCGTTTTTCAAACTGTGCTGCATCCTCAAACCTGGAGTGGTTAAAGTGGTTTCTTCAGTAGGAGTTGGAGTGGTGGGAGAAGGTTGAGTAGTAGCTTCAGTGGTTTCAGTGGTTGTTGCTGTTTCTGTTGCTTCAATTTCAGGTGTGAAAAAAACCTCTTGTGATTTGTCCTGTGTGAAGTCTTCCAATCTTTGCATTTTAAAGAGATAAGGTTTCGGTGTTGTGGTCTGCTTCTTACCCTGATAATATCCTGGCATCTGGAAATAGTAGAAAAATAAATAAAGATCAAAAAATTAAAAGTCATATTTTGTTTTTGGAAATAAAGTTTGATTGGAATAAACTGAAATTATTCTTCTGTGACAGACTAATCTCGTTATGTATCGAACTGGGACAAATGGAGAAGTATTAATAGATTCAAGATTATTATAAAAAACAAAGACAAAGAGAAAAACTAAAGGTGACCTTTGTACTCCTATCTTACTATCACAGTTTATTACTTAAGTAAAACCCTGAATTTACCTAAACATACACTAAACTATGAAAATATACGTATACCGTCCGATATTTTTAGTATCATTATTTAGTCACTGATTAAAGTAGCCAAAGAAATACGGCTCCAAACATAACCATATTTCTAATAGCAGGTTGGGATCCTAATCCCGAGACTCGAGATAAAAGTTAAATTGATTCGTTCAGTTGTGAAACGATATAACAGGGTCACAAAAATGATAATCAAAATTGTGGTAAAGGTCCTAGTAATTAACTCACAGTTTCATTGATGCTCTCGATCCAATCAGCGTAAGCCCCAACTAAGGTGAATACTGTTGGTGCATTCGGATATCCACATACAGCTGGTCCGAAGGAGATGATTCCCACAAGACGACCGGAGAGTATTGCAGGTCCCCCGGCGTCATGCTGTAAAGTTAGTGATAACATTGTACAAGTCTTTAGTACTCCTGAAGCGCTATGATTTGCGCTATGACATAGGTTTCTTCAAGTCCGCGATGTACTGTCCTGCGATGTGGTTTGCGGTTAATAAATAATGGTTCTTCTTCAATTCCTACTTTGGATTGGCAACACTTTTGGAGTTGTTTAGGAAAAATTGGACATAAGCCAAAGGTAAAAGTGACCAGTTACCATGGTGGCTCGTCAGCTTTTTCATCAACCTCCAGACTATAAAAAAGTCGCACATTTGACAATTATGCTACAGCATCTAATAAAAATTGTAAGTGTTTTCACAATTTTGCTGTCGTGTCAGCATGAACATGTAATAAGTATTTTATATTAGGCTTCTGCCTTAGTACAAAACTAATAACAAAAGAGATGTTTGATGGTTTAAAGAAAACAGATTGTAAGTTTCGAGCAAGGATACATTTGGAATTATGGAAAGAAATTAGATTATATGATGTGAATTTCGCAATTTGTTCTACTAATACTTACATCACAGGCGCCTTCTCCTGTCGTCAAAGTACCGGCGCAGAAATTTGTTTCATCTATAAACTTTCTGAAAATATCGTAAACATGAAATTTCATAGATTCTTTAATATCGATAAAAAAGAACACGACGACTATAAAACAAGTAATTCATGTTAACATTTTATTTTATTAAGAAAAGCGTAGAAAGCTTAAGCATATTGGAGTATAGAATTTAAGTACAGAGATGCGTAAACTCTTTTCACGTGATAAGTATTTACATATATGTATTTACTTAAAATTTTTACTATAAAATCGACATTCTCTGAGACAGTTTTATTGCTTTTGATTATAAAAAGGGCCAATTCCAAATTCATCTGAGGCTTTTGTGTGCCCTAAATAAATATAGGGGACAGCCGAAATGACCAAATCCATTTAGTGATCCGGATACCCTTATACGCATATACGGTTAAGTTAACAATGGGTAATACCTAAATAAAATAATTACATTAACTCACAAAGGCCCTAACAAATTACCAATTAGTTCACCAATATTCTAATTAGTTTGAGCACTCTATTAATCCGACTATCCACAATTTGTCCCAGTAAGCCGACAGTTTGAAGTGCTGCGGTTTACAGAGCTTTTACAAGTTCGACAAGTGCGGTCTGTATGTTCGAAAATGATTTCCGAATTTTCAATCAAAAGTTTTGCCATCTGCTCAGAACAATGATCGACGTTCGGCTTCGCTACGGCTAAAGTTCTGTTAACAACAGTTGAATTTTTTTTCATTTAGATGGAAAGAAATGTTAAAAGAAATGATTTTTTATAATATAGTTTAGTAATAGACCCATCAATAATCTAAAAAATAGATGGACGTCCTTAGGTCATGCACGGTTTTAACATCTCATTAAGGATAACGCATGCCATCATAACGAAAATCTTACCAAGTAAATGTAAGTAACGGAGCGTTTTTTTATTTATTTCTAGGTGAATAAAAGTTAATTTACTAAATCAAATAAAATTATATACATTCCAATGATATGATTATGACGTTATTCTTCGAATAACGAGAAAAATCGACAGAGAAAGCTTTAACATGAAATCCGCCATGTTCCTTCAGTTTGAAAGGTTTAATAAAGAATAAATAAATAAGATTCTGAGGCATTAATTTGTGAAGTTATTAATTGTACTTAATTTCCTAATCAATGTTAGACCTGAACCTCTCTAAATAGATTGTTTTAAGAAAAACTTACTTCCCATAAACCTCTTTGCAAAAGACGTTGGGGTATACTGGCAAAAATTTCCTGTTCAAAAATATTGGCTCGTATGCCAATTTTTGTGACATCTGAAAAAAAATTGTAGCATAATGTAGTAACATTATATCAAGTATGATATTTCCATAATATCAAGTATGATATTATGGAAAATCTTCAATCACCCATTTCCATCCGCCATTCACTGGATGAACAAAGATTGAACGCATTTACAGCTCTGCTAGGTTTTGTCTAGAAGTCATAGCTAGGAATGATAACCACTTAACCATTAATTGTTTGTGGAACTGGAACAATTCTGACTAGTAATATGCAAGGCTGCAGCCAAATTTTGTCACTAGTTGGCGTCCCTAGAGTTTTGTATGTATTGTATATATGGTATTGTATGACATTATGTACATTTTGGTACCAAAACCTTTATCAGAGAATTCTAAACAAATTTGCTAAAGACATCGATGCCCTATTTTCTTCTATTGCAGAGTCTGCAAAGGACATATAGACAAGCATTTATTTTTATATTAAGATTATATTTTAACCAAAGTTACCTTGACCACGCCCCAACCCAAAACCAAAACCTCGGAGGTTGGAGCCAGGGTCCCTTTACTGTGGCTGATGTCAATGATCTTCGGGATTCGATGGTAGTTGAAGTACAGGTGACGACGCAGGCGGATCACGGCAATATTGTTTCTGAGAGTCCGAGGGTTGTAACTTGGGTGGAAGTACACCTAAATATAGAATCATTTGTAAATCAAAGAACTACGCCCTTATGTAGTACTATGGAAGATTTTTAAGTGAGGTTAAAAATTAATACAGCGAACCTCAAAGTAAATTTAAAATTAATGGAAATTTATTATAGTGATCTGCCCATGCTTCGCTTCGGTGTATATTTTACGTGTGTACATAAATATAAACTTAATTTTTTCTCAATATTATTCCATTTATGTTTGGATCACGCGTGTCGAGAAAGGGCCCGTGAATGCCAGGCTTACGTTATTTTATGAAAGCTGAAAGTTCCTTTACATATGTATGCCTTTAGTACATTTATGAACGATCCCCACCGATGGAATCTGGTTATTGTTTGCTTTGGTAAGTAGTAGGTAGTAAAGGTAGTAAAAAAATGTATATCACCATCTTAAATTCAATATCATGTCAGTATAAGATTAAGATAATTTCAGAATACCTTACTGTTATTATGTCATAATGCCATCTAAAGCTTTTATTTGATTGAAACGTGTTTTCCCATGAAATTGAGATATTTTTCCACGATAAAAAGGAGCTTATGGCGCTCTCCAGAGTATCTCTCCTTCAAGTATCTTCCTACTAAATATAGCATCGATCCGTTGCCCCGTTTTGATGTGAAGGAAGGACAACCGAACGAACAAATAGACTTTCGCATTTATAATATTAGTGTGGACTATACAAGACCCTTATAAGACCTTATATATTTTACTAAGTGTGCTAATTGTCACAGGGATAAGTAATCTTTGAAGTTCCTAGTCTGCTGTGTGGGCTTGGGCTCGATTCCCTGCCGAGGTAAATACAAAGATGATAGATAAAATTTTGTTCGTGGTTGGTATGCATTTGTATACGTTTATGGCACATACTTCAAGCGCATATACATATTTCAAAGTAGGCATAATAGTTTCCAAGCTGGACTGCCGTTCGAAGGTTTTTGAATTCGATTCTCAACGGTCAGAAATTTGAATGATGTGTTTAAATTCTGTTTTCTGTGTTTGTCTTTACGTATTATCCATGGCACCCAAGATACAGGAAATCCAGTTATTGTAGCATTGTTAGCATGTAATAATTTAGCTGTTAAAAGTTAAAGTTATGAGCATCTTTATTATGAAAACTGAAATTTTGAATCACAAATATTATTTCCAAACGCCGCAGTTAGGAAACAGACAATCAGAGCTTCAGAGCTAATCTCTAGTGGTTACTATGAAAGTCAACAGATAGAACGAAAGAAATATTGTTACCTCTAAAGCTTCAACAATCTCCCCTCCAATCCTGCTATGGTTACTTCCGATCCTCACTTGGAGAACTCTGGGATTTTCTCGGTAATACCGATTGTTATGCATTCTGCGGGAATACCATAATTTTAAAAAACAGCACACGACAAAGTAGTAATAGTTTGCGCTTAGAATAAGATAAACTTAGGAACGTTGACCATTTTTGTCCAATACAGGTTAGACAATTTAATAAGTCTTTAAAACCTTAAAAAGAACATTAAGACAAACAGGTTCAATAGCGACAATTTTATTTCTCAAACTGAAACTCAAGTCATTTAATTCTTAAAAGTATTTATGAATATACATACTTATGAACGTCAAATATTTTGCATCTCCTACCTTACATTTTGCCTTTTAAGACATTTTTTACGTAACTGATCATGAAAAATCAAAAACCTTGCAGGATTCTAAACTTAACCGTAAAAACGTGTAAGATAAAAAAAAATCTTTCGCGTAGCGTAATAAAAAAACCGGTTAAATTGGTTAAAGGAGGTAAACCTTTTAAAGGTGCTTCAGAGACCGACAATTCGGTAAAATATTATTTTCACTTGTAGCTAAAATTCTTCAATGCTAATGAGGGCTTCCAGATAATGAAACCGCAAAAATGGGAACACAAAAGAATTGTTGTGGTTCCGCGACAAAGAAATGCTTCTTCTCTTTGTATTTGATATGTGTTTACGATGTTCTCAGAAATAATACATTTACTTTGCGAAAGGAGTTCATAATAATTGTTCTTTCTGTATTCAATAATAACTTTTGTTTGTTCTGTATTCACTATATTACATAGGCTTTTTAGTAACGTGTTGACGTAGCGCTCATAATTATGGGACACTCTAATTCGAATTTTAAATTATAATTTCTTGTCATTGACCTTAGAATTCTTCATAATCTAATTAAAACCACGAAACCTGCTAATCTGCACTGAACCACCTATCATTGTAAGAGAACTGCTGGAAAACCTGGTGACAGTTGTAGGATGTTGATATGTTTAATTAATCTACATATGTTCAACCCATAAATAGTTTATTACAGGACACGGCCTAGAGTATACCTACAACGCTGCTCCAGCGCGGATTATGGCTAACCCAAATGTCGAAGTATTTAAGTTACTCGGAAGCCTCCAACAATAACAACCAGGACCAGCCGTTTAACGTGCCCTCCGAAGCCCGGATAACTCAAGAATTTTTTGTCACTAACGGTCACCCATCCAGGTACCGACCGCGCCCGAAGTTGCTTAACTCGGTCATTTGCTTAGGATCAACACGAGTACCATTAAATATTCCCATTCCCAATAGTCCCATTTAATATTTCAAATAAATTGATCTACATAACTAGCATAAAAATCATTAATAACATCTTCACCATAGATTAAATATTCTGATGTTATCATTGTAAGCAATAGTTGCTCGTTTTTTCGTGTTTTCATAAGAAAATCGGTTGTTGCTGTAATTTGTGCGGTGGGTTCAGATATTTGTACGTACTTACAATTGTAAACAAGCAGCAGAGGTTAGTACCAGGTCATGCCAATACAGCACCCCCCCGCACCAGAACCTCCCCATCACGTGAACAGACGCCATAAAAGAGTAGTATCTTATAGTAGTGCGTTCGCCTTTGTATATGCGCCTACCGTCGTGTTTGTGGTACTCTTTTAGATCTTGTAGTTCGTTTTGGGGGTCTGTAAATTAAAAAAAATAGGAGAATGGACAAATAACAGACATCACCACGTAATAACTACACGGATTTTCTATTCTTTGATGTCAGCCTATGACTGCCTATATAATAATAAGTAAATTGTTCTGCTTACCCCAGTAAATACTGTCCTCCCTTCGAAACTCAAATTTATGATTATCTTTAGGTTTTTCAGCAATAAATTTGTCAATAACATTATTAATATTATCTCTATTACTAACTATACCATGACTGTCTTCACTCATCACTCTTCTGGCTGATTTCACAATCTTATCGTTTACATCTCCCTCTGATAATATTTTGAAAATGTCATCTCTGTTCAAACGTTCTTTAAGTCTTAAGTACAAGTGTTTGGATTCGTTTGCTACCAAAAATTGAAAATGTCCCTTCTCAAGCATAGCTTTGAAAAAGTTTGTTTCGTTCAAATGTGTTTCGATCGTTTTATTTTTAATTAGTTCCATATATTTATTCTTGTCTATCACGTATCGATCGATACGTTTCAACTTGTCTTTAAGTTCTATTAGTCTTGGTGTTTCAGCACCAACTTTTAT
The DNA here is from genome assembly GCA_018248895.1 of Carystus phorcus. Taxonomy (NCBI): domain Eukaryota; kingdom Metazoa; phylum Arthropoda; class Insecta; order Lepidoptera; family Hesperiidae; genus Carystus; species Carystus phorcus. The sequence goes on along the minus strand of DWJN01002074.1, from coordinate 8,592 downwards.
CATACTTATCAAAGTGTCGGCTATGTTGTTAACTGTGAGTTCTTCAATACTTGCAACATTGTCACAATTTGCAGCAATGATGTTCAGAAGCAAAACGACGTGTATATTGTAGTACATTTTATGCGTTGGATTACTTTACTAACCAGTAAAGTAACATTAAACCGTGTTGTTTTATTGCCTTTAAATTTTATAGCAGCGACGTTGATGTAAAGTGCTTCGTCGTATTTTATTTATAGAAATAAATATCGAGGCGAGACGTTGAGTTTACATACATCCAATATATTTAAAGTACCACTCCGTAAATTGTTATTTACCTACCTTGCGACATCTGAAGACGTTTTTTCCAAGCCTGTGTGCCTTATGTGTACTTGATATGAGATATTTTTGCAAGCTCTCTTTATAATCGTAACCTGAATGGCTTCTAAGGAATTACCAGTTTTAGGCCATGGAAAGTGCGTATATTCTGAAGCATCTTCTAGTACTCCGACACAAACTTAGAAGTTGTTTTGTACTCAAAGATAAAGGGTACCCAAAAAATACCAAAATTTTTTTTGTATTTTTACATGCGAACGCATTACTAAACACCTTTTTTTAGGATATTTTTTGTAATATCACAAATTCTAGCATTGCCATCAATGTAGTACCAACGCAGCCACCATTAAATTCAGTTTTATTGATTCTAACTTTTACCTGTGGTATCGATTAAATAAATATCAAATATCATTACATAATACAATTTTTTTTTAATAAAAAGTACGTAAAGTGTACAAAGTTTCATAATACTCGGTCGGATTGACGTGAAAGCGTAACAAACAAACAAACATTCACATTTGGAATAATAAGGATGACGGTATTATCAGTAAAACCAAGTCAAAACTAACAATTACAGGAGAACCGTAAACCAAAAACAGAACACAAAGTAAAAAGCAAAGAACATTTTGATAACAATAATTTATAACAAAAGTTAAAACTACAATTATTATTTGCACCGCCTGTTCAATTTGTCATCCCTAAAAATTAATTAATCTGTGACGACGATCGTAAAAGTCTTTACCGAGTTGCTATCATCTATATTTTAGAACGATAATCTCTATACGTATTAATACGTGAAGCAAAAACTTTGGACCCCTTTTTACGAAAATTGCGCGGACGGAGGAGTATAAAATTTGGCCCACTTAAAATTTATATGTAGGAGAAGTGCAGAACGCTAATATTTTTTTATAATTTGCAGTAGAAGCATATGAAATTAATAAAAATAAACATAACACACACTACAATTCATTTGACACACATGCATGCAGCTTTTCTCGCAGCACTTGATTTGTTTTTATACTCATACTCAATTGGCTCTTTAAGAATCTATTGTTATTTATTTTGTTAGTGCTTCTCTAAACTACATAATAATCCATGTTTGTTTGCTTTGTGTTTCTGAGTCCGGTCAGGCTTCGCGTTTTAAGTAGTAGTAGTAGTTAAGTAGGAACCTTTATCCAGTCCTCTTCACTTCGGGATATAGGTTTCATAAATGTCATGTATAAACGAATGATATTTAACAAATGACTTACAAAACAATACTAGAAGTTATTGATTTTTCTAATGAAATATTTCGTACGGCAAAGTCCATGTTATAATATAGTAACAAACGATGCAACTTTGAGTAAAAAGGAGATTTAAATGATTAAGCACTGATTGAGACTGCAATATCCAATTATAGTAATTATATTGCATCGAGATAGCAAATTATAGCGTTCTAAAACTAAGTGGTAAGATGTAAAAGATAATATATTGAAAGGTTTCAACGGTTATCACTAATATTATCATACTCGACCGTATCTAGGGCGCTATTAGGGGTCTTCCCACATTTACCGATGCCAAATCGTTAGTATTTACGTGTATTATGCATGTAATTTGCTTTATTATCGAATATTATTTATTATCACGTCCGATTACTATGACCACGAAGTTCATATCACGTTGATATTAAAATGAAATTTTATAATGTTCAATGGCGAAGAAACGAACAATTTTTGTTCGGAGACCATTTAAAGTTATTGTGACTTTTTTTATTTTAAACCTTTGTCATAAATATATATATTAAAGATCTAATATATTTGTACGCCACATAAATTAAGTTTCAAAATCACTTATTAGGTTTTTACAAACGATTTACAGTCATTTAAAATACAAACTGATTAAGCATCTCCTATTTTCTTATGAAATACATTAAGATTCCTTTTGTCGCAGGTGGCATAGATAACGTAAATTTTATTTATCAGTAACACTCACCACCAGATATCAAATAGGTAACAAAGGGTGAATAACAATAACTTAGTATGTTTAAACAAATCCAATTAGAAATATCAATTCATTCGCTTGCAGTCTGACACGCAATACTATCAACGTTCAGAGATTTTATCGTATCATTATCGAATCTAAGTGTGAAGAGTCCCTTACGCGGAGTAGAAAGTGAGACCTACTTCTCATTACAAGACACTACAAGACTGCATTCACAATCTTCCGGACTGTCTTGTAGCTTTAAATGAAGCTTACGACCACAAGAAACTCTGTATTTCGCGGCCGACTTGTAATTCGGGGCATTAATAAATTGAACCGATGTTCGAATACATAAGTTGAATATACTGATGTAATGTAGAAGGTACGTACTTATTTTTCTGATTGATGCGTGTATTTACGGTATGTATTTTGTCTATGTATTGTTATGTAATATTGTTTTGTAATATATACTTATTCTTAAGTTTATTAAATAAAACGTGTACATATTAAGTCATTCTAATTATTAGGTTGCTTTGCTCACTACTTGTACTTGTGTATCCTATATGTGTATATTCTACGCAAGTTGAAGTAGGATTTTGTGTACTAAAACGGGTACAATTTTAATAAATCTCCGATGATCGAGTATATCTATATCTATATTATCTATACTATGTTTAGTCACTGTATAAAAGTGACATCAAAGTTATCACTAACCAATACTGCCATTCGCAACTTTTTGCTTATCTTTTTACTGTAGATTTTCGAACTAGCATGAACACCGTTGAAGTTTTACTATGTGGTACAGTGTACAACAACCTCCAATGTCTCCGTTAGTCATATCCTAATCTGTTGTAGACCAAGAGGAGTTGGGCTAACAAAACACGAGTACTATACTACATACATATATGCGTGTAATAGATATTTCGAGGTTAAGTAAAATGGCCTTAGATAAAATAATTTCAATAAATTGTAAGGAATTATAAGCCTGTTTAGGTATAAACGTGCCGTGTATAAATGACGTAATAGTGCGTCATAACAATATGTATTGACTTTATAAGTGCCGGGGTGCTTGTCTTACGTCAGAAGTATCAAACCCATGCAGTTAGTGTAAGTTAAGTATGGGTTAAGTCAACTTGAATGTCCTGTTACGCTGTTTTGAAATTGTTGTACCTCACACAACCACAAACACAGTAGTAAGGTAAGGTAATCTTTTATGTATATGACGTTTCCATCTACGGAATCTTTGCAATATATATTTATTAATAAATTATGCAATAATAATAAAATTTGCAAATCGAATTGAAGAAACTGACAGGTGAAATAAAATTTAATTGAAAATCAAAAGTATTATAAAGTAAGTAGCGGATACATACGGTCATGTCATATCGTTATTAATATTTTACGTACTTTATGATATTGGCAATGTATTTAATACCATTCATAATAAATGATAATGCATAATATATGCTTAAAGCCAGTTTACATATCATCTTCACTCTATTATCATTTACATACTGGTAGATACTAGATTTTATAATTAATTATTTATTCCTAGTAATAAGTTCTTACTTTGTAACTTTATCACGTTACTAAGTAGAAAGTATAAGATTCGCTTTGTTACTTATAGTTTATTATATCAAATGTGCCGCGTAGAAAATCTACAACAGATTGCGTTATAAACTAATTATGCAATGTATTTGGATGGGTATTTGGATATTGGATTTACTTCTTATTACTTTACCAGTATTTTTAAGGATTAAAAGTTCTGTCTTTGGTATCATGATAATCAAAAAATATTTCCGAGGTAAACTGTTTCATTATTTAGGCTATATAGTTTATGACATGTGGTTTTTCCAATAAGGGGTAAAAGTTCTTTAGGGCCTGTTTGGCAATTACCTTTCTGATGTCGGGACGTTAGCCATTTACCTTAAATAAATAAAGCTTTTATTGCCCCCTTTTTATAACATTTTGTCGTTTCATTCTACGCCAATTACCATTAGGTTCATTTAAATGTCAATTATTGAATATCATGAACAGTTTAGTACCTATTTGAGAAAAGTATACTCCAAATTAATAAGTCAATGGGTCTCTTCTACTCATATTAACATAAAACAAAACTTAAGCAGTTCTTCGAAATGAAGCAAGGTCAGGCTGTCTTAGTAATTTTATGTTGCAGACAGCCTGGAGCACTTCGTACATTATAAAAGAGCAATGCAAATTGCATTAGATGCTTAAAGAGTGTGTAATGTAGATGATTACACATAAGTAAGGTTTAATATACAGATTACTCAAGCAGTAAATATGGACAAGCGATGCATGTATATAAGATAAATATGTTTATGTTCTAGGACTATCTGTTGTTATTAACATAACTAGTACCTGTTGACTGCCAAACGCTTACCTATGACATACAAGTAAAAGGTAATGTAACCAGTGAAAGATTACCATTCGCACTTAAATTACAGTAGTTTTCTAAATGATCTGTTGCGGTTTCAAGAGTAATGACGACCCAATAGCCTAGTTCGCATTGAGTTAGTAACTAACTTCTAATAGCGGACTTCTTAATTCGAGATCCATTTGGGACAGGTTTGTTTCGTGAATATTCAAATTGATGATGTTATTTTTATAAAGCTATAAGTCTTATAGCATATTTAGGTTTTAAAAGCCCCACACCACTTCCGCAGGGATCACTCGTAGGAATTGATTAAATATCTTCGGGCTTGAGATATGAAATGTTTCTGGAAAACTAACTTTGAAGATACATTCTTATAAATCATTTGTTTGAGTTAGTTTTAGTTTAGTTGCTTAATCGTTTAGTTTTAGTAAGAAGGCTATAAAAGATTAGGCAGACAAAATTTCACACGGAGAAAATGAAGATGCATCATATAAGCTTTGACGGCAACGAACCAAATAATAAACACAATTTAGAAATAGTTCTTGGAACTTTGAAACTATACGCCCCTAAAAAGAGTATTAGCTTTATAGGTTAGTCCGTTACCTTGGTTTTTGGAATGAAGTTCTTTAGGCTTACATGTATATTCGTTATTTTCTCGTTTGTTTTAACAACGTTAGAGTAGGTGTAAAGTACAAGCGTCAAGTTTGACACGCGGCCATCTTTGTTTAGATGTCAGGGGTCGCGTTTTGCAAGCAGATGAGTGGGTGATTTCGCACGCGATTGCTAGATCGTTACACGTAACTATTGTAATTTCACATTATTATGGAATATGCTAATGATACATTTCGCAATATCCTCCATAACGGGGAAGTGTAACTCCGTGTGGTGGATTGGACGTGGTTTAAAGATTTGTGTGTAGGAAGTAATAGTTTAGAATTAGCGATTGCTTTTAACAAGAAAAAAATATGGTAATAGCCTACCCGCGTCGGTGTTCCCGGTTACTTATGATGTTAGAGTCTTCAAGAGGAGAGTGAATAGGATTTTACTAAGTTTGTTCATTCACCATTTTGGACTTCATCGCCACTTACCTGTGAGGTCGATGTCAAGTATAAACTGAAATATAAACAAGAACAAATCTGTATATCTATCATGTGGCATTCGGATTGAATGAACTGGATAGCCAAAATAATATTGACAATTCAGTTACGACTTACATGAACAAATTCTGCTTTTGAATTTTAATTTTTGTCGAAAATATAAGAGTCATAAAACTGTCTGACTTTACTAGTTATTGTTGTAGTTTCCGCACAGTTTACCAACAGCTAATAAGATAAATGAAGAAATACAATGTAATATAAAAGTTACCTTAAGCGCGTTGGAAGAATATTTTGCAGTCGAATGACTCATAATGAGTTGGGAAAATAATATCATAGATACATGCCAGATACATGCCACAGAGAGATGTCACTAATACGGCACGTATATATGACCAAAAGAGCTATATAGGTTGAAAGACTTTCTCAGAGTTAATTGTAGATGTATCGTTTGACCAAGGTGATCATTATTTTAGGTGTAAAGAAGTTTTGTAGTGGCTTAATTAAGTTAATGGAAACCACGCAATATATTCTTTTATATGTATTTTTGTGTCATGCATTATCATATCGCACACAGATCAAAATGAAGACAATTCGAAAATCGAAAAGTTACACATTTATTGCTACTCATCGGGGATTACGTATGCGATTTAAATAATCTAATAAGAATGGTATCGTTATAATTTACTATAGATCAGGTTAGATGTGACTAAAACTCCAAAAAAGATGTGGAATTTGCCAAACAAACATTTTTTCTTGCTTCCTGAGAGATTACTCCTGGTCCTGGGTTCGATTCCCAGCGAGGCGGAAATTTGAATGATGAGTTTGAGTCTGTTCTCGGTCTGGGTATGTTGTAATTGTCTTTCTGTGTTGTCCATGGCACCCACGACACAGGGTATCCCAGTGTGGGGCTATAAGTGTGTGGCATTATTTATTATTGATTTATTTACTCTACGAAGTAAAAGAATTTGGCAAATAAACTAATGCCATACTAATTTATGGAAAGAGTAAAATAAGTTTTGTAATATAAATCAATTGTGGAATATATCTTACTGATTAGCCTTGACATCGTAAATACATTCATTGTCATATGTTGTAGGCTGACTTGAAATAGAAACGTGATACTATTAGACACATTTTCAATGTCAAGTTAATGTTTTAATCATTTTATCATAGAAGTTCTATATAAGAGTGTATAAACATAAAAAAATTAATGATACATTTAAAATACCTCAAAAAATCAAACATTGTCGTAGAAATGGACTAAACAATTCTTCCACATCTGAAATGTTTTAGATATCTTAAGTACATTATGTTATAATAACCTTTATAACCTAGATATATTTTCAGATAGGTCCGTAGTATTGTGTAATAATAAATCACGCCTTTAAGTATACCATTAGTATTCTTACTCAAAGCTAAATCTGAAATATTGTGAATATGAATTAAGCCTTTTATAATGTTGTATAAACGGATTGGGTTAGATGTTTGACAGTTATACAAACAATAAATAAGACTCATATTGGCATTTGTTCTATTTAACACGGAACAATCCCGACACTAGTTTGAATTGTAACTTACCTACTTCTCTTTCGCACTTAAGTAATTGTCATAAGCATGAAGCAGACGGAAAATGTCACTAACTAAATGCGTTGTGTATATCGTAATATATTTTATAAAATCGACAGCACGCTACTGGAGTTGATTTTAAGCTCTGAAATATACATAAGTTATCGTTCCAACATTGAAGTTAACAGCACCTGTTAATAAATTAACTGGAACGTGTTACTTTGATTCCTAACCAGAGACGTAGACCGAATACATTGGTAAAATAATAAAATTACTTGCAGCTGAGCAAAGAAATAATATTGACTATACTTACTAGAGAAAAGCGTCATAATTCTAAAGTTTTTAGCAAAAATATACTGATTGTAAGAAAAAATACTAAACGTACGGTACGTTGAGAAACTAGCGATATTGAAATACTATGCGCATATTTCTCTGCCAAGCAATATATCGGTATAAAGAGACAAATTGAAACAAAGACGACGCCGCTGAAGATTTAACGCACAATGGAATTGCGTATGTATTAGGATGGAATATCAGAAACTTAAAGGAGTGAAAGAGACAGCTATCTCCTTCGATATGCTTTTTAGATCAAACGGATCACACGTAAGTTGGATGTGCAGTGTACAAGTAAGCCGCCTTTGGCAAAACAGGAGAGAGTATGGTACTTGAGCGTAGGGTTGTAATTTACGAGTATCCCATTCTTGTAGTTATGTGCTAAGGTGCTAAGCAAATTACCCCTTTTAAAGGGAAAATCTCGAATAGCTTTTAAGTAGTGACTTTCATGCCTATTTTTAGTTATTTAATTACTAGAAACTTGCTTCGTAAAATCTCAACTTTCGTACCCCCAATGTCCATGACCTCTTGTTTTCAATATAAATTTAATAATTAAGTTTTCCTCAAAGCAAATGACTGTAACAACTTTATTTATTACGCGTGACAAATATAGCTCTTTATCACCGTATTTTAATATGTGTTCAACCTCGTAATTTCTTTCAGGAATCTTTAGGAAGACGTTGAATCTGCGTTTGAGAATCTACCCAAGTAGGCCAAGTTTTTGGTGTCGTATCATCATAATTGGACCCTGATAAGCAGAAAAGATCCATCAACATTTTTGTAGTTTTGAGTAGATCTACCTTTTTGAGAATTGGCGGTGTCATGAAACATAACATGTACATTTTTTTAAAGAAATATAATAGTGCCTTTTCATTGGAAGAATTTCTGTCATTCCTGATAAACTTGATTAGTAGATTATGTATGTAATTC
>DWJN01002073.1:0-16098 GCA_018248895.1 Carystus phorcus | reverse complement strand
GTCGGGGTAGAGCGGTAGAATAACAAAACTTCGATCATTTGTGGTAATCAAGAATAGAAAAACTAAAAAATTAGCAATTGGCAGATAACAATAGCGCACGTGAAATTGGGAACATTTAGCGAAGTAAAATCTAAGTTATTCAAAAAAAAACTACTGTACATCACTTCCCTGCCAGCCTCAACTGTCTCGACATGAAGGTACATGCTAATATCGCCGTAAAATAATGGCTTTCAGGGCTGCTTCTGAAACGTAGCTCTTTATGATTGGACAACCTTTTTTAGGGTTCGCAAAATATTGGATAATATGAAGCGCCAAATGATGCGTACCATATCAGTCCTAACGAGAAGCTAAAACACTTATGACGACATCAAGCAATTTCGTGTTCATACAAAAAAATTCATTCATACTGTTCCAATTTCGTATTATATAAAATTCGGAATTACAATGATACTGAAAAAAACATTTAATTATCATACGAGTTTCGTAACTTGTTTCGTAAGGGGTTTTTTACTGTTACGTAACTGGTTGCCTTCGAGAAAATACAAGTTCACAGAAGGCAATTTTCGCCACAGCAAAATAACCAAATGTGATGATAGTAAAGGTATCATAATTGGCCCCAAAGTCTATCAGAGCAAAAAAGAAATATGCTAGTATAAAACATAGTGTTTTATAAATATAATCGTAATAGAATATCTTTGCAATTACTCCAAAACCAACAATATATTATTACATCTATTTTAAGACATTCAATTGTCTCTCACTACGCTTTGTATCGCTTAACATAATGCAGTTAAATAATTATATATACTATTGATATTGTGCAACGCGATTTGAATTTACTGTCATTTACAATATTTTTTAATGTAAAATGCCGGCATATAGGACGTCCTGAAGATATGTTGTAATCGTTACCTATTAATTGACATCAGTAACATCAAAGGCATCCCTAAACCGTCAAAAATAAAGCGAGGGGCCTGAACTATTTCTGGCTCTGCAACATTGCGACACATTGCGATACCGACATTGAAGCACTTAAAAACATTTTGCTGTCGGTTTTAAAATTGGGGGTGTTAGTTTGTCAGCTGGAAATCCTACCACCATCTTCGAGTACTGTCGGGAATAAGCTACGTAGTATGAAACTCGGCAACCTCTAAGGTCCTGGCGCGATAGCCTTGCCCTTTTTTGAAATAAACACCAGCAGAAGGAAAGGTCGATGTAGGTTCAAGGATGCATAATTTTAATGCCTTGATTGTAATACCTATCGCCACCATTCAGTTGTAATAAAAGAGCCATTAATAATAGTACTGTCAACGAAAAATTCGACCACGCTCCAAATCTCGGCGCTTAATGAAAAGTCGACTTCTAAGCAAAATAATTCTTTATCAACTTTACAGGTTATATCCATACATGGGTAGGACATGTCTTTCATGAAAGAGTTGAAGCGAATGATCAACAAATGGCAGCCTACAAACAGTTACAAGATTCGATGTTAGAGAAATAAGAAAATGATAAGAAACGTGATATCTTATCGTTACGTTTAGTCACTCACTTAAAGAAAGTATAATCATAGAAAAATCTTGTAAACATTTAGATATTCAAATCGAAAGAAAGTAAAGTAATTCAAGAGATATAGAATAGGCTTGAATAAATAATCAATTGCGCACGGCAATACAAGACCACGAATACAGAAGTTTTCCTTGAAAACCATTTCGCCCGAACTAGGTTACCGAGGTAATACTAAAAACGGTCTATGTGGAGCGCGTCGCTCCATATAATAGTTATGTAACACGCAGCAGTTCTGTCTAATCAATACAAAAGCACTCCATGTTGTAACAGGGCCAATGTACGAGAAAAACCTAAGAGCGCTCCAGTTGAGAGATCAGTTTTCCACCCGTCTTGGCATCAGTCTTTGCTAGCATTCGCATTATTCATAAAGTTGTAGATTTATCCATCGAATATTGCGAGACGTATGCTTAATCGACACTTAAATTAAAATATTTAGGCAATATCTTCAGAAATAAATGTTTCACAAGCCAAATTGTATTCCCGTTTCCCGATTGCGAAAATATTTAAAATGAATATACATACTCAAATTAGATGAACTGTAAAGAAAGTAATACGTGAACATATTTTAACACCAATAATATAATAACCAGTTATAAAAATAAGTATGAACTTGAATTGCCTTCTTTAATTTGATCTCATAATCCGAAAGAGATACATTTTTGATGCAAAATATTATGATCAGGTCCCTAATAAAAACCAGAAATCAAATACGAAATAAAATTTTGAAACGTTCATAATATTAAAAATATTTTGCATAATGTATGAATCTAATTAATATCAGACTATTAGTTATGAACTTCTGACACCATAGTTGATTTATAATATGACCGATTATTTGTACGATAAATTATAATAGCACTGAAATTGAACAGTTTACATTTGATTTACAGCTAACAAAGTCAATTTGATAGCATACAACTGTTATGTAAAATTTAAACTCTTTACTACTGTTGCGTACATTTTCAGAGTCGTTTATGAAATTTGGGGACAATAAGAGTATAAAGAATATGACAGTTTTATGTGTTTTGGCAATCAACTTGGCACAGGCAAGCCTGAAACTGAATACACTCGTGTCGCATGTGAACAAAACCATAAAGAATATTCTGATATAAATGTTATAAAACGTCAAACGTCAACTGACCAAATATATTATTTACGTGGATCAAAAAGCATGTTAAAATGGGCCATGGCTATCATCATTATATTAAACGCATAAAAAGTGGAGCACGTAATGAAAACCATTGAAACCAATTAAAATAATTTAATTAACACGGTACGCCATACATTTGCATAACATCCTCATGGGTAACTAAGGAAATGGTTTGTTATAACCGGCATGATGGTATGATTACATTAAACCTTTTAAAACAGTTGAAAATTATGTTCATATTGAAATTGTCACGAATCACTTTATTTATACATCCATGTGGATTCAACATAATAATCAATATTTAACAAACGGTAATAGTTCTACATTCAATGAAATTCTAATACATATATTATGTTTTTCAATCATCGAAGAAGGTTCCCCTCGACAGAAATGATATAAAGAGTAACGAAACTCAAATTTCAAGAAGGAATATGAAAAAGAGCATGTAATAGCCTTACAAGTTTCAGAAACAATGTAGGCTATAACACAATATTCCTGCGAGAAAAGTATGAGGGTTCGACTTGACGCAACGTTGATCTAATAATCCCATTTCTTTATGGGCGATACAATATAAAGGTAGAATTCAGGGAGGAGGTAACTTTGTCAATGACAACCACGCACGACAGCGCAATACCAATACATAGGATCCTTCAATATTCGTTTCAAGGACTCGAGCCCCCACGTACTCTAGTAAAATACAAGGGTAGCACTCGACAACACGCTCCTCAATCTTGTATGACCTTTTAAGTGTATTGACATAACGTAGGGCGTGTCATTAACACGACCGTACGAAGTGAAGATATAACACGTATGTATAACGTAATTTAGAATTGGGTATATAGATGTGATCGTAATAAAATCTACCTTATTAGCAATACGATCTGAGAAATGTAGACCTAATTTGCATATAGATTGACATCCGCGTTTTACTATCGAAAATATAGGATTTAATTTTACCGCTGGCTCAAGGGAAGGAATACTCTTGGGAAATATAAAACTCAATTTCAGGATTCCAAGTTATCAATTTTATTTTATACTAGCAACCTGGTCTCACTTCGCTTCGGTTTAACTTTGCATATTGACCCGAACACAAAATATTGATATTAATTTTTTTAGAATAGAAGTTACATAAATTTATAGTTACACAAATAAAAAGTTGCTATTCTAAAAATTAGAGACATATTCTTTTATTGCAATAAGTTCACTAAAGCAGTCAAAAGATTAAATACTAACCTCCAAACTCCACACAATTTTTACTAAACAATGTATGTACGTACGATTGCAATTATTAGTAAATATTACACACCACATAATATTTTGGGAATAAAAAGCTTTTTACTACTACATCTTCTCGTAATTCGTCGATTTCTGACCTTAGTTTATGTACCGCAACATTTATTGTTACGGTTTTACTATTTTTTTATTTAAGTAAATTCCTAGTTTCCAGAGGTATTTCATACTAGTATATACCAAGAATAAGCTGAAGAGTTTGTTTGTTTATTTACCCAGGAAGGCTATAGGCTATATAACATAACGATATGATCAATAAGAACTGAGCATTGATGAGAAATGTTACAAAAATAGGACAAATGTTTCAAGGCGATAGAAGTTCGCCCGGTCTACGTATACTATAGACCCTATACTCCAGTATACATAGTATAGGGTCTATAGTATACGTAGAGCAAATAACATCCATTAATATAAAAGATACAGAACGCTAACGGCTAATGAAAAATTAACAGTCATATACCTATCTACATACATTCAAATGTTATTCACGACTAGGAACCGACCAAGTACCACTTCGGGTAATCTGTACTTTTGTACCTACCCTAGACAAAATGTTGAAATAGGATTATATTAACAAATATATTTTTTATTATTAAACGATTAAAATGAAATAAAGACTTCTTATTCTCGAGCTTACTTAAAAATCAATGTAAATCGTATTCAAAATATTAAAGCTTACTTTGAATCCCTGCACGAATAGCTTGAGTTTCAAGCTCTTAAGTCTGGTAATTGTGAGGATTATTATTCATCTGGTTTCCTAGGTAAAGTAAATATAAAGGAATTAAAAATTATAAGATTAAAATGGGAGTTACATTTATTGTTTGTCTTGTCTTTTCTCCAATCTCAGGTGCTGGAAAAAATCTCGTTGAGATAAGTAATACCTTAGTACATTGTTTCTTTCATATAAGTAAAATAAAAAAAAAAACATAAAAATACGTCATACAGACCATTAATCTTTCGTGATATTTGTATTTTTATTAACGATACTATTATGTTATTAGGTCCCCGATAAATATTAAACGTTAAGACACTGAGGACATCAGACGCGAATGATTCTTTAACGGTTTCGTAACCCTCAAAATACATAACAAGCAGATTAAGCTACTAATGAACGACGTAATAAAACACATTTTATTTAGAGTATCAGCTGGCACTCCCACCCTTAGCGAAATTAATCTGCAAAGTAAAATCACCTTCGGCGTCTAATTAGTTCCGCTTGTTACTACTAAATGGGGTACTCGAGCCTCGTAAAAAGACTCTTAACTGAATTTCGTTATTGAAATGACGTCACTAGAGAAGTATACTACAAACTGAATTCATGAAGCTAATTCAGCTAAACATATTATTATCTAAATAGCACAAATAATGAAAGACAATTAGCGGTAATACTTTTTTTTAATTATTACCGCTCAACATCTTCTTAAACTAGAGCTTTCTTCTTTCATTGATCTTTGAGAAAATTAATAGATCTTTCTGACACGTGGCGAAGTCAAAATACAGAATTTAACAGTAGATATGTATGTATTTAAAGTATAGAGTTTGTTATGGATATTTCTACACATTGTGGATTATAAAAATATTCTGCAGTTCAATAACTCGAAAATAACTATTAGTTTATCCAAAAATCCATAATTAAAAATACATTTTCCTTAACGTCGGTCATGTGACACAAAACGCTCAGAATTACGTCGGGTCTACGATGACGTCACTTTCTGGTAAACATCTGTTCGCCGACACTACCCTATCGTTTATTTCCCTGTCAAGTGATTGAAATTTTAAGGCAAATACAAATCAGATTTAAGATAACAACTTTTTTGTAGTTCTTTGTCCACTACTAAATAATTTTAAATAGTTAATAGTTTTAAAAACTTGTGAAATAGCCCATCGTTTCATTGCTACTAAAGTGCTAGCAAATATCGGCACAATATAATTGAAACTAATTCACGTTTTAATGGTTTAGATACGTATTTATTAGGCTAGACTTTTCTCATTATGCCGTCGTCGCAGTCTATTTTGGGCAAATGTCACTATGAATCACCTTTGGCCTTTCTATATGTAATCACGTATGCGCGTTATAAAGGTAATAGGTGAACAGTTCCAAACAACAGTCATAATGCACCTAAACTTATAAACAATACAGTTACTGGCGTGTGGTTGCTGTTATAGGTTTTTGACTTGCCTTGCAATGGATTTTGGTGTTATAAAATTTGTTTAATGTAAATAGCAGACAATAGTCGACAAAGATGTAGATTCCTCAATTTCCTCACATGACGGTACTATGAAATGCATCACTGATACGTCACTGGCCAATAAGAAACCTGAAGAAAAATTAAGTGTTAGCTCTCAAACTCCCAGTAGAAATACGACATGAATTGCTTCCATTGCATTCTTGGAGAATCAGGAAAATCGACAGTCCAACACTTTCTTCGTGACTGACAAGGGGTCCGAGCCGCCCTTCGTCTATTTTTCGACAGTGACATTTCTTCGTGTCACACAGGCCTACTAAAAGCATATTCGAATAAAAACTACATCATCGATCACAAAGTCATGACGTAATGCGTAACAAAGCAGGAAGGAAAGAATTAACTGGGTACTACATACAATCCATTAGCAACTCACTGCTCACTACGCGTCGTTGTGAAAAGTTCTCTGTTATACTGCTTCAGACAGTTTTTGGAAACTAATCAGATTTTTTTTTATTATGTCACCTGAAAACCTCTGACGAGGTATAAAGCTCATTCTGACAATAAAAATCTTTAACCACCTTTTTTAAGCTGACAAACGAGCTACATGATTTTAAGTGGTTATTGTGGCCCATAGAATACCAACGGCATCACTGATGCGTTGCCGGCCTAGAAAGAAGGGAGAAGATAAATAGAAAATACTGACTCAAGCTCCCAGCCGAAACACGACGAACCGTTTGGCGGCTGACCCAAGTAAGAGAGTGGTAGCTAGCCAGACTAGATAATAATAATATGTCAATAATATTATCCTACCGCGAAGCCCTATCACTACCACCAAGGCTTATGTCACATGTTATTACACCCTGGTTTGCCCACACGATATTGGGGTCAATATTTTAGGCCGCTCCAATCCACCCAAAACATTACTCTTCTCTACCATAGTCTTGTATTTGTAGTAAAATTTTCCAGATTGATAAACCGAATAATCAAAAATCGCCGGAATAAATAAATCTAGTCTAAATGAATGATGACATGGATTAAACGCACGGGATTATTTTTTTCCCAATTTTCTGTAATCCCGACATCGCCCTTATTCAGATTGGACGTAGGGGACAACAATGAATTGTTCATTGAATATTCAACACGGTTCACGCTAGCAATGTTGATCTCAAATGCACTTTACTATGTACGATAAAATGAAATCCCAGCTTTGCTTTCAGTAATTCACCGTAGGTATCTTTGTGCATTTTCGCGTTTAAAGACCAGCATCATACTTAAGAACAACATTTGAAATGTTTTTAAAGGTATTGAATTTAGTTAAAGCCCAAAATGAACAAGAATATAAATGGACAAAGTTAAAAAAAAAAATTCATTCCAATTTCATACCACGTAAATTTATATCCAAGAAAATTGTTCTTTGCTACGCGGTATCCCAA
Source organism: Carystus phorcus (assembly GCA_018248895.1). Classification (NCBI taxonomy): domain Eukaryota; kingdom Metazoa; phylum Arthropoda; class Insecta; order Lepidoptera; family Hesperiidae; genus Carystus; species Carystus phorcus. Next base: position 8,473 of record DWJN01002073.1, on the reverse strand, counting down.
ATTGCATCCAACTCGGCTACGGCAGCCAATAAACGTACTGAAAATAATAGCATTGAGTTAAGTTTTATTCTAAATCAAATATAAGACGTTTTCCAGACGCGAAGCAAACAGAAATTGGTAGCAGTTTGGCGCCAGTGCACCTCTCTTGAAACATGCGACGCGCGATCGATGGTGACCCCTTTACCGACCGATGCACTGTGCTGTGACTGGCCGGGAAATCCGTACGACGATCTCTGTTTTTGCTTTTTAAAAATCTTTTTCTACTCCAAAAAACCCTTATTTCCCTGTTTTATATCGAATTCCATTAGTAAGCGAATTGCCCGAAAATGTTTTGTTAAATTGAAATCGAGTTTAGCTGATGCGTGTTTATTTATTTATGAATGAGTGTACAATATTGAATATTATTTTATTTATAGATAAAGAGCTACAAAACCAATCTTTAACTATCTATTAGGGATTATAACAATTCAGTTGATGAAGAACTTCAGGCAGAATACAAGTTCTTGGGGTCGATCAACGATTGCAGCCCTAGAATACTTACGTTTCTCTGAACGTGTGACTAACAAGGTAATAAGGGCTCGTCTGTTCTTGTTTCAAATTCCACCACTCTCTGATCATAGTGCATGCACTCAGGTTTCAAACAAAGAGGCATCGGATGTTTTCTGTTTTTAGAAGAAGCTGAGCTCCGTTATGATCGAAGTTAATCTCAAAGATATTTCTGCGGAACAGGTTCGAACTTCATTACGCCTGTTCTAGAATCAATCGTTAATTTTTGTTAATGTTTTGTTTGTATCGTTTGAGTTAGGTAGTAACCGGATTTTCAGATTCCTTTTTGACCAGTATGCAATAGATAACGATGACCTTTTTAATACTCAGGATTGACATAAAAAGACACACAAAAGTTACATAATCGCATCTCTTAAAACTTATACCATGTATATAGTAGCTTATTTAAGTCATGTAATAAAAAGCTTCTCCGATATTTTATGGTAGACACTGCAGTGTGGTACCAATATTAATTGCGTAGCAGGTTGTCCTTGCGAATTACAGTTTTTATAGGGTAACAATGTTGCGTATTCTCCCTTTATTCTTACTTAATGAAAGTCTCCTGCTCCACAAGTCGACAACTAAAGAACGAAATTAACTCTTCGCACAATTCCTATTAATTTATTATTAAGCTCACAAGACCACGAAGTAGAATGGTGAAGGCAGCGAGCGTAAAGCGATATTGCGAGCTCATTTCCCGTTCCAAATGTAAGTTTCGATACAAATAAAACTCAAAATGTTCAGTTACGACTTATTTTTAAGCGTTGTTTAATAACATTTAGGAAGCCTAACCTTTATATTTCAGGGAGGAGCTTTCGTACTCTTACGAAATGGATATAATTTTCTATGACGATCTTATGACAAAACTTGTATAAAGACTGTGCCTGTCAAGTTAAAAGCCCTTTTCGGATCATGTGTTTGAGTTCTCATTTGTGTATTTTCATGCCACAAATAGCACAAGGAACCCTAATGCGGAGGCTCGAGTTTGTAGGCGGTTAATTTTAAATCCCCCTCTGACCTCATTTAATTAGATCTCGCGAATTCACCTTTCTTTACTTTAACCTGCTTGTTTCAATGGAAAAATAGGAAATTGCAGTCTGTAACAACAACGCAATTTAAAACAACGCACCTGTACACAGCACTTTCGTGTACCTGCAGTTAATTACCTCCCACATCAATCATTCAACCCGTAATGAAGCTCACGGAACACCGGACGAGGCTTTCCGCAGCGTAAATCATGAAATCACAAAGTTAATGGACTATTCGCTATAAAATTGTGAAATACTCGCAGCAAATTCTAAATGCCTTTAAAGCAAAACAAATCTTTTTAAAATGTATTTTTAAACAACAGCTTGATTGTTTGGTATAAATGGATGAGAAATCGCAAAAATTGAGATAACTACAATAGGTAATGAATAAACATATAAGATAAGTCAATATAAAATACAATCTTTACAAATAGGAAATAAAAAAAACTTGAAAAAAATATCCCTAACATTTTACGTGTACTGTAATTTTCTAAATTTATGATATCAACCAATGTTACCATGACTACATTCAAATGCAGGACTTATTCGCAGAACACTTATACAAGTTTGTTCGAATTCACCCCAAGGGTAATAATCGCCCTGTAGATTATGAGATAATAATAGCTTTGGGGCGTGGCCAAGTAGCGTCGGTATCTAAAAGGTTTTGGATGATAACGTTCAAACAATAACGTTATTGAAAAACGTTTTTCAATTTAGTCGAGCATTAACTTATTACGTAGAAAAAAAACCATGATGGTGGAATATATGAGGCTACTAGATTCTGCAGCACCAAGATAAACCCCACGAGGGTTATTATAGTTGAAAAGTATTTATCGCCCTAGCTGTTACCATCATTCTTTAAAAATTAATCGTGAAGTACTTTTTTCTTGTCTCAATTGATCTAGGTAATGATAATAAGCCCGCTTATCTTGCATCCTTTACACTATTTTACATCTTACGTCCAGAATTCAAATTAAGAGTACTACTTAGGTAAACGACCATATTTTTATTTCTCTGCCATAAGTATACTTACATTTTGTTCACATTGTTATTATTATACTTCTTTGTTTTATTTCAAGCATTACATTCCAGTAAAATTGAGCATTTCAAGATTACGTAACGTATTTTACTCGCACTACTCTAATATGCACAATTCCAAGAAAATCTAATCACCCTTTGCCCCTAGATCGCGTTGAATTCATAAAAGAGGTAGCTGTAATAAATCTTCATACTCATTGCCTCAGGGCATAAAGTTCAAGTAAAAGTTAATTAGAAATGGTCTCGAGTGTTCCATTTGTGCAAAGTGCAGAGAGCAAAAATGCATTACTTCCGGATAAACAGAGAAATAAAAATACGACGGAAGAAAGTACCACCGCCTTTATTTAAAACAAACTAGTCAGCGGAGGACAATAAGACTTTTTCTTTTTCATTACACGAGCACAATACCTAGCGCTTAATATGGACTATTAAACCTTTTAAACTTGCAACTCTGAAATTTAAATGGTAACGAATATCTTAAATAGGACTGAATCCAACTTAAAAAACTTTCAAAACTAACATATTTTGAAAGAAGTTGTAGTGTTAACAAAGACTTAGAAAAAGCGGCAGCGGTGCATTATTATTAATTGTTACAAAACAACATTAAGATTTATGTAAACAATTTTTTACACCTAAAGAGCACATTCATTCACATACCTGCAATCTAAATAAGATAAAGCGTTAAGCGCGTTATTATTCTAGTAACTAGGTCATTCCGCTTCGTCGTATCTCTATATTTCAACGAGTTTCAGCTTACTGAAAGTCAATGATTGAAAATCAATAAGTTATGAAAGTGATAAATAGTGCACTGAATCATCACCAAGACCTAATTCATTGAGCGGAAAGAATAAGTTGCATTTGAAAACTTGGGGAGAAAAAGTTGCAGGATTAGACAAAGCAGCAATTTGTCATTAATGACGAAATTAGCAAAATTGGTTGAAGACTGAACATTACAGAAAGTGATATTTATTTATTTGCAGTAATTGTGGTTACAAGTGGTTTTACTTAGCATGCATAGTTCTCACAATAAGCCGTTGTTAGTAAACTAAAATTAAATCCATTTTTAGGTAAACTGAACTAAAACCAACATTCAGTTATTTTTTAAAGATATTGCGTAACCTATAAAGAAATTAATTCAAGCAACGCAGGCGTACTTTTTCGTCTGTCTCTCATCTCTCTCTCGCTGCTCAATACCGCTGATATATACAATATGTTTATATGTAAAGCTCCGACAGCGAAAGCTTTGTAACTCTCAAAATATATTTCGTCGTCGGGAAGCTTATCTCAGGAAGAATACTGCACACTATGTATTACGTCACCGCAAACTCGCGGATCTCTTTACAATTCAACCCTTATAAAGTAATAACGCCCCGGTTTGGTTAACGTTATCTGGTCCATTGAAGAAACTAGAATTATTTAAGAGTCGGGTCTTGAAAACAAACATGAACTTTAATAGTATTTTGAAACTGATTAGTAAACCAGTAGTTCAGCAAAATGATTATATATAATCCCTAAAACTGTATGAATACTTTTTGGAGGAAGGAAACCAAAGAATCTCGCAAGTAATCAATATAAAAAATAAATTCATTCATGAGTCTGTTCCTCGTATAGAACAAAAAGCTCTTAGAATAAAGGAACCTGAAGCCACTGTGGCATAATATCAGTCTGAAGTCAATATTGCAGATTATCACTGTCTATATATACGCATAATTCGGATCTGATCACTAAAAATATTGCTGTTGAAACTAATAATAATGGGTCGTCCATTCTTAAATTTACTTTTATTCTTAAGTAGGTACGGTTATAAGTGTTGTTACAGTCGCTGAACCAACCTCTACTGTAGACCAGTTAGGTGCAACATAAACTATAGAGATCGGTTAGGACTCAATAGCGAGCAAAAAGATTCTCAATGTGTTTTGAATTTTAATCCCAGTTATGTGTTTGTTTCTTTCCATAAAAAAATCTGTTATTCGTCCAAAGTATTCTTAGTGTCATCCGCAAAAAAAAAATATGGGCATAGTCACTAAATTAAAGCACATCGAAGAAACAGGTATCGTATACCAGACAGGAAAAAAGGGCCCAAACCCACATCATCATATATATTAATTCAAATGAAAAAGTTCCTGCAATACGTTAACGTAAAGGTCGTCCTTTCAGACTTGGCGTCGTAAATGTCCCCTCGCACAAAATTATCTCCTTAGAGATTCTGTTGTAAAGTGGTGGTCGTTATGTTCTCAATGACATTGTTCAACTGTTCAACATGGAAGACCACGCTGACATAAATATTCATACCTCTTAACTCGCCAAACATTCAGAGAAGTTTTACCAAATTCAGAACCATTAAATGTGCATGTTCTTGAATGTTAATTTCATTATTACACTTACATCATATTTTACAATACATTACAATCATATTTTATAAACACTTTAAATTACTACTAATATTGAGTTTTCTTCTAAAAGCCATTAAAAAAAACCCAGTGAACATTACTGTAAACTAGGGAAAAACACATTCAACAGCGGGAAATCAACTAAAGAGGGATTATACTGAGAGTTACAATGCGGATAAGTTAGCGAACTGGGGATATTAAATTAACAATGGTCTACTTTGTCGAACTAACGAGGTGGCCGTTGGATGCAATTAAAGCGCCTCAAGACGAGCGCAGCAAGCGTCTGCTTCACACTCCAGAATAATGTTCTCATTACTACGAAGTTACACAACCTGCAACACCGTGCTCGGTTGTTACTCGTATAGTTCAGCGGTGTTCAACTATACCACGCTAACATCTTATTGAAAAGTTTTGTCAAGAATATGCCAATGGAAACACAAATAATATTTATTCACACCAAGTCACAATAGTATTAAATACGATTGGTAATAGCTTTGTCTAATTAAAAGGTGATATTATCGCTGACAGTGATTTTCATGTTTTGTGTGAAGACATAATTTATATTGAAAGGTATTAGTTGAAAACAAACAAATGTAAACTATACAATAACACTATACATTCGCCTTCTGTATGTAACTAAAATCAAAAATGGCTATCGTTATGTTTGACTTTAAATATGGATTACTACTCCTTTTTCCTTATGCTAGTTATTGGTAAATACATATTGTTATAATATTGTTATTAATGTAAACCATTAAGTGCTTCATTCTAAAGCACTTAAAGTGACATATAGATAGATAGTGATAGTAAACAGAGTTAAATAATTAACTAGTGACCCGTCCCCGCTTCGCACGGTTGCAATGCTGATACTAAATACACTACAGAAAAACTGTGAACGTATTATACATATAAACCTTCCTCTTCAATCACTAAAAAAACCGCATCAAAATCCGTTGCGTAGTTTTAAAGATTTAAGGACAGAGAAAGCGACTTTGTTGTATACTATGTAGTGATAGGCTATTATCTTATGTACGCCATGATATATTAGTACGAAAATGTGATTGAAGTAGCTCGTGAAAAACCTTTTAAATGATGCTTAACTTTGTGATAATATTACTGAGACTCAAGAATATTTTACATGTTCAATTTGTTTAACATAGGTACTTCTAAGTCGACGCGTTCAGACTCGAATTTAATATTACCATTAGGGTTCAGCAAACGTATTTTTCGATATAAAAAGTCAGTTGTTTTTTCTTCTCCTCTTCACTAAATGTTATATAAAGGAGCTTCAAGTTACAATCGACTTCAGTTTTAGTCTCGATTCGATACTTAGAATTATCCCTTGAATAGGTACTATTCGAGGAGACTTCTATAGGATCCATTCCATTTTAGATCTCGCGTAGATCGCCCAAATATCTTATACGTTTAGCTCTCTGTAGACAACATTGCTGAAGCCTTTAATAAAATGCCACTAACGCTTGCAATCTTTATCGTATCTAATATTCTACGTTGTGTCTTTCTCATATAACAAAATAGATTTTTTTATTTCTGTAACGAGAGCCAGAGATAGACGTTCTTTGCCACAAGCTTTACACGGTATTCTTTGTCAAACAAGTCTGTAATATTGCTCGCTCTCTGTTGACACCGCGCCATTCACTCGCGGCCATATTTGAGCGCCATTTTGGGTGTGCGAAAGCGCGGCAAAGTCGCTGTCATGGCAGCGAAAATAATTAGATTTCGTCGACACACTTCTCGGTTCATTTCTGTATGTTTTGTTAATTATTTCTTCGCGAATGTCACGCCACGAATTACCTTTTTCAGTTTTTATTTGGTTAGGTAAGCTTTTTTACGATTTTTCTGCGCTTAAAGTGTGGAAAAACGTAATATTTTCTTTTGTAATATTAACGAAGGTTTCGGGAACTTTTTGCCACGATTTTAAGCGAGTTACTTACGCATTCATATTGTTGCTTTTGTTTTTCATCTCGATACAAAAACATGTATTTTATAACTAAGGGAGGTATTTTTCTGTGTATATGTTTATCGAGTCTCAGTCTGTGATACAATCGATGGTCAAAACAGGTGGAAAACCTGCTAGCAATTTTATTTCATCTAGACAACTGCCTTTTCTGTAATACCACATCGACACGTTTTTTCTGTCACCCAGACTTCTTCAGTGGGTTTCTCGAATGCTTAAGAATACCGTGTTAACATCCTTAGGGTTACCCGAGACTAATAACCTTGAGATCGGTACAGGTACGTAGAGACGTAGGTCCTTTTACAAAATGTATCATAATCGTATATGATGTATACAAATTCAGTTATTCGTTTCAGTTAATTTTAATGTTTTTTGCGTTAAATATAACATAAGGCTACATAAAATAACAGATCTTGCGTTGCAAATATTCCGTTATTTAGAAATGTTTTTATTATGAGTTAAGTTGATTACAATAGCACCTGATAATATATAACTTTTAAGGAAAGGCATGTAGCATCTAGCATTGTAAAGGGTTGGTCATATACTAAGACTACATACTTATATCTTATCTAAGTTTAGAAAAAATTGATCTATTATCTTCAACAATCCTCAAGGATAGATTAGTCTCGCAAAGGTGATTTCATTAGAAGCCTTTATCCGAAAATAGACACGTTTCTATAAATCATAATTTTAAATGTATTCGAAATTTTCTTTACCCAATTGAAACGTATTTTAAATTGAAACAGTTTTATAACCAAAACACTGTTACATTTATCTTTGAGATATGTAATATATTTCAAAATAATTCTAAAAGCAAATTTAACTGTATCCACAGTTGGTACCACAATAAGTGCCCCTTGCTCGCAAATTGATATTAATTGTATTACAACCCGGGACTGGAGTACCCCGTGTGTTTTTCTTAACAATCAAATTGTTGGGAAACTATACTGCAACGAACACTCTAAACTAAACTCTATCAACTGCATGTAGAGTACATTTTTCATTGTGTGTACACGCTACAAGTTAGCTCATCTTTTGTCTTTATCACTCTTTTATCTTGCATTCCTTTCAGTCGTAAATTCAATTTAAGTGTTTCAAATACAAATTGTAGATTCCCGTGGCTGTTATTATTTGTACGAGTCCTGTCACCGTGCTCATGGGAAAAACCCGTAATGGGGTGCGGTAATTATAAATTATGTTTTTGCTACGAATGCAAATTACTAATATAATGTGTAGGGGTTATACAAGTGGTTGTAATTGCCGTGAGACAAATTTTCCTCTATAAATTAATATAATTTCAAAAAACTATCAAGTAAGTAAACATAAAATTTTTGAATTTTCCTAATATAATGATAACTTTGTAATTAGAAACTAGCCGCCGGTCTATGAGCGCTTCCTTGGTTATATACTATTGTAAAGAAAAACAAATACTCAAAGATACTTCCCTTTATTTCACACTCATATATTCGTTAACACTAACTAATAATACTGATACT